>CABEEJ010004962.1:0-56318 GCA_901482245.1 Timema douglasi
CACAGTGTACGAGGGCTCGATCTAGTAAACACCACACAAACTCTGCTGCTCCCAACATACAAACCTTCACCCACCAACTCCATTTTACCTTCACAACCAAATTACACTTTTAGACATAGAGGTTATGATCTGTGACTAAAGGTCGGTACTTTAGGCATAAACAAGCCACCTACTCCCTCTGAAAGTCGCTTTTGACATTCAGAGCTAGTAGTTCAAGGCAAACAAGGGAGCTGCTGCTGAGGGGATAGGAGAAATAGGAAAATATCTGAAATTTAAAATCATGCAGAAGCAATTTTCTTGTGGTTCACTCAACATCGCGAAAAATGAGCAACCATATATGGGCCCCTGATTCAAGAAAAAGTGCTAGTTTTGTATGAACAATTTAACAAGGATTCTAAAAAACCAGACGATAACGAGTTGTGTATTATCCGAGTATTGGGTTGTACGAGACCTCCTCGGTTCCGTTACCCCGGATAATAAGGACTCTACTGGAACTATAAGTGAGGAGCTTACGTCAGTATAGGATGGGCCAAATAAATACTAAGATAAATTTTTTTTTCTAATCATTTTATTTAACATGATAGTTTCAACAAATAAACTATGATATAGTTATTTAAACACAAATATTTACACTAACGTTCATACAATTACACATATTCACATTGTAGATTAATTAACCAACAGGCCTACTATTATTCAGGCACTGGTTGTAGTCACACATATTCTCCACTTGTATACATTTTATCAGACCAATAAGCAACTTTTTTTTAAGTTGCATCATGTCCTTCAAAAACACAAATTGATGAAATTTTCTACACATTTTCTAACTTTTATATAATGAGATAATTTTGAATATTAATTAACAAAAGAAGGCTTCAAACAGAGACACACACCAGAAGGAGAGATGGGGGAAGTAGATGCATGGGGGACATTAGCCCCCTCAAACCCAACAAGAGTTTTTGATAAAAGTTAATTCATAATATTAAGTTGAGCTATACTATATAGCCCTGGAAATGTGTCAAATGCTGATACTGAATTTTAAGACAAGTTGTATGACATTATTTCCAAATGTATTTTACCGTTACACGTATTAAAAGGTTCCCTAAAAGTAAAAATCGAAAAATGGTACAGAATAATAATTTCAATAAAAATTAATAAAAAATTAAATATCATGGAGCTCAATTGTTTTCGACTACATATCACCTAAATCCTCGGACAGCTGCTATTTGTTTCAATTTAACGCCAGCTCTTCGGGTCATTCTTTAAAAAGCAAATGTGTTATTATATATTTCCTTCTATAACATTCATAAAGATGATAGAAACATATTTTTGAATCGATTTTAATTAGAAGAACCTCTGAGTTATTAAGGTTAGTAATGTATGATCATTTAATACATGAAGCTCACAAATATAACAATTTAAAAAACAAAAACATTTTGATGCAATAGTGTTAGTGTAATAATTATTATTACTATATATTAGATAAAATTTATATCAATACTAACAAATAAATATAAGCCTTGTATAGGCTAGTTAAAGTTGTAATTATACTAGCATAATATATAATGTGATGCATATTAAAACTGTGTTAACACAATTATTAAATGTTATTGTACTATGCAAACAAAGGTGTATTGTTTAGGCAATTTGATGTATTCTGTTATTTCACATCTGCTTGTAGGAGGACTTTTCTGGCGGATCAAAACTGAAACAAAACAACAACAAAATGTAATAGGAAACTTTGTTGTTTCATTTTGACTGGCCTGCCAAGCTTCCGAAATAAGTTACTCACACCCAGTCCTTTTTAATTAGCTATCATTTAAATAAACTAATATGGAATTTGTTTAAATTGTTATATAGATGTATATTATAGACCGCCTCTGTGCTTTAGTAGTCAAAGTTACTATCTATAGATACAGAGGTCCCAAGTTCATTACACGGCGTTTCCAAAATTTATCTGTGAAGCAGTGGGTTTGCAACTGGGGCAAACTTAGCCTCGTAAGGACAAATTAGGAGTTACTCGTATAAATAAGTAGCAGCTCCGGTTTAGAAAACTGAGATTAAAGGTCAAAAGGTTTATTGGGCTGAACACATGACACCCCCTGACCGAAAGTGTTGGCACTAACTTGACTAAAGTTGGTGGCCACTTGGCTGGTACCACTCGCTTGGGTGCTCACCCCATGGATTATATATAATATATTATTTATTTATTATTTAGCACCGCGTCTTACTACCCGTTCGGGCTATACGCTTTAAGTACTAATTGCACTAATGGATTAGGAATTAGGGAGGTTGAATTAGAGGAAATGAACCCGCATTTGCGTGGAGGGAGAGTGGAAAACCATTTAGGAAAAACCACCCTCAGTTCACCCGACCGAGATTCGAACCTCGATCTCCCCGTCCTCGGCAGTCAAGCTCATTACGACTAGCGCGTTAACCAACTACGCCACCGAGGCGGGTTATATAATATAGATAAACTAAATTATTATAAAGTTTAGTTTTACCGTGACCAAAAATATTTTAAAAAAATAAACATTTATAATAGAAAATATTTCTACAAGTTTCATTTGTTGGCTCTACATTTGTGACGTTTTAGCCATTGTATGAATTCAAACATAATTTAGTACATAAAATATAAGTTTCTAAATATAGATTAGATTATTTCAGGCCATTAATGAGTCAACAAAAATTCCAACTTGAAATAAATTTGACTCTCTTCCTATTTGGAGCTCATAAAATTTAATAAACCAATTGGATGAATTTACAAATTATAACAAATATTTTTTTTATAAAAGTCATACTATTGTAAAATAGATAAAAATATATTTAGCATTCCAGTATGTTAGATAATTTTATAAAACTATTAACATATTATCCGAGAAATTTAAAAACTAATAAGTTTCAACGGATCTCGATACAATCATAATCTTTCTAGCTAATTTCTCAATTCTATAGTTATTGTATGTTTATATTGTTGATAATGTATGCAAGAATATATACCCACATTAGAAAATCAAATAATCATAGTTTGCTTCATGTTTAATCTTTAGAGTAAAATAAAACTTGGACCCTCTGCAGTAATAATTTAGGGTAAGTACTAAATGTATTTAAATACAGTGTTCAAAGTTGTAAAACAAATATTCAGCTTTAACGAATTTCATTCCAGCATTGTGAAACTGTATTTATATATATTAATTAAATGCTTTTTCAAGCTAAATGGGCTTAAGTTTGATTACAAGCATGGCTGAAAACTTAATAATAAATAAAATTGAGAATTTCTCTTCCACGTTGTTAAATGAACTTCCAAGGTAATGGGTGTTTTTCCTGTTCTAAAGTTTAATTGGTTTGTTTAAATATGCAATATTAGTTTGTATCAGAAGATTTGTCTTAAGTACCTTTAAAACATTTGGGACATTTTGCTGTACTTTTTAAAGTTCATACAGATGTTAATTATGGTGTAAGTCATAGCCACATTCACAACTTCAACCTCTTGTTAGAGCTAAAAATAAAATGTTAAGGATTATTACTTGAGAAAAATATCTACTTAATGCATTATGCCCGTATCTAGTTTGAACAAAGTCCTTATTTTAAAATAGGAACATGAATTTAAACATAATATCTTATTATGATTTTTGTTGCGTATTTTGTTCAACCAGGAGAGCGTTTTTGATAAAATTGTGAATTAAACCATTTCGGTGACTGCGTGGTCTAACGCGCTACTCTCACATCAGACAAGACTGCCGATGACAGTAAGATTAAAGTTCGAATCTCGGTCGGGTGTACTGAGGTTTTTTCCAAATTGGTTTTCCATTCTCTCTCCACGTAAATACGGGTACTTTTCTTACTGATATAACCTTCCTAATTATTAAAACTACTAACGTAATTAACTTACATAAGCGTATAATCCGAACGGTTAGGGAGATGTGGTGCTAAAAAAATATGTGAAAACGCCTTTGAAAAGTAACAACAACTTCCAAGTCATAAAAATGACCGGTTGATTGTTGTTTAAAAATTGAACCATTAGAATCTCCTGCAGTGGTCAAGAGTGCTAAGTCGAGAGTTTATAAACTTGGCGACCCCTATAAAGTACTCCTGAGGGAATTATATTTAAACTCTAGTTGTAAACTTAATTTGGAATTATTATTATTATTATTATTATTATTATTATTATTAGCACCGTGTCTTACTACCTGTTCGGGTTATACGCACTTACGCTAATGTGTAATGGTAGGGTGATTGTGAGATGAAATGGAGGACCTACAGTTTAACGTGGAATCCGAACCACGGGGGAGGCCTGGCATTCCCCACATTCACAAGTTGTGTTTAATATACGTTTTGTCAGAGGTGAAGGAGGGGTTTGGCAATCAGATAATTCTGTGCCAGGACCGAGGATTGAGCACCGGACCACTAGCACAGAAGTTTGACACCTTGCCTCTAGAACTCCAGGTCCCCGGAATTTTAATTCGTAGGATATGAGTTTGTATTAGCACCGCGTCTTACAAACTGTTCAGGTTGTACGCATATTTACTAATTACACTAAATGGTGTTAGTAATGAGGACGGTTAAATTTAGAGGAAGTGTAACCTCATATTCGTGAAGGAGGAGTGGAAAACAATTTTTTTAAACCACCCTCAGTATACCCGGCCGGTGTTTGAACGCTGATCTCCCTGTCATTTGCAGTCTATTCTAATACGATATTGACGCCTTAGACCATGCGATCTTCAACCTTTTTATGTCCAAGAGCCAAAGTTCCTGTCTCGTGTAGGCTCTCGGACCGACAATATTTGTATTGAATGACTATTAAAATATTCTGATCATATCATTCTTATACACATCTTATACTCACAATAGGGATTAAGATTTCCCGTGAAGTATATTTCCTCTTATTTTTCCTTTATTTTATTTTTCACAGCAGGGGGTAGCATGGTTTGTCTTGTCTACTAGATTTGTCAATTGTCGGTTAAAAGTACATTTGTATTAAAACGTAATACTTTTCTTCGCGTAAAAATCAAAAATCGTTTGTAAAATAAGCCTATGTAAATAAAATACGTATTTATCTTATTATTTTATTATATGAAATATATATCCGTATTTGTAATTTTTTCTCTTGAAATAATTTTTTGTGAGCCAGTGGGCTGTAAAAATTGTTATTGCTGACCGCAAGTGAACCGCGGGCTGCGGGTTGACAACCCCTGCTTTAGACCATGCTGCCAATGAGCTAATTGAGTTCACCATCGTCTCATTCAGATTGAATATTTCTTAGCACACGCCAAACTAACTTCGTTGTTCACATCAGCGTGTTCTAGTTCAATCTCTTGACATTTGGGGAGGTATTTTATTCATAAATATTCGTATAATTGATTCCTCCTCTTTGTAAAAATGAGGATTTAGAGTCATGAATTGCAATGACAATAAAAATAGTATTACGATTGTAAAGTGAGTAAAATACTTCAATATAATGTAAGCTAAGCACTAAAAGCGGAGGTTATGTAGTTACAAATAATTGTTTACAACCACAGAAGCAGACAAAATATTATCACTTCAAAATATAAACAAGTCTATATGTTGATCTATAAACAAAATTGATTCATGTGCCATCTCGCTCTAAAGCGATAGTTGATTGTTTGGTACAAAATTAGTTAAAAGTAAAATGACTAAGTTTAAATTGTATTAAAATGTATAAACAATAATCTCTTTTGTTCTCTCTACTAATATATACCGTATTGGTAGTAATAAATTAAAGTAAGACAAGATTATATCAATAACTAATATATTCATATAAGTATATAATAAATGTATGTATATATAAAATTATTTCACAAAATAGGTGAACTATTACAACCTTATTATGAAACAGGAAACATGTATTTAACTTGTTTCATTTAAATGATTTTAACATAATTTTCTGACCATAGAAAGGGGCGTGGTTAAAAAAAGCTTATATTAATTATTATTATGTGAATGGAAAGTTTGAAAATAATGATCTCAATACTACTGATACAGATGTGTCGCAAGTCAAAAACTATATTAGTCTTGGTCATAGTCCAAATAATAAGTCTAAATCTGTGCAACAATAAAAGGTACAAACATTTTTTGTAAAGTTAACATGTTAAGTAAGGTCATCATTAATTTAAAAGGACTTTTTTTAATATAAACACTTCCCTAAACAATTATGAAAAAAATAATAACCTGCTTCAGTAGCCGTATGCTCTAAGGTGCTACTCTCGCAGTAGACTAGACTGTCGATGACGTAGAGATCGAGGTTCAAATCTCGGTCAAGTATATTGAGGGTGGTTTTTCCGAAATTGTTTTCCATTCTCCCTCCACTCAAGTGTGTCTACACTTTCTATCTTTAAAACCTTCCTGATCCTTAAAACCATTAGCGTAATTAGTACATAAACGTGTAACCCAAACGCGGCGCTAAAAATTAGAAATAAAAATTCTAAAATTATTGCATACCTAAGTCAAGTAAGAAGGATTAATTTATTTATCAACGTTTGCGCCCTGATGCCATAACCTCGTCAAATATCGCCTCATGTTCTGACCGAGTCAACATATATTCTGGCAATGTGACCTTGAGTACGGGGTCAAAGCGCGTTCTCGTTTCAGCTGTGTAGTAACCGTCAGGACTTCGGTCATGCTCGGACAGTTCTGGCTCAGAGGGGAGAGATGATCCAGAAGACTTGGACTTAGCTGGTACGTTTTCTACCCTCTCTTCCTGATCACTAGCTGACCCCACCATGTCCAAGCTGGTCACTTTCCTCCTGGATATTTTTCTCGGATTGCTTGGCGTCGTGGCAGGCGCCAACGTCGTACCAATGTCTGTTGATGTGGTGAAAACGGATTGAGATGACTTTCGGGTCACCCTCACAGAAACCGCCGGGGCTTTACCAGGAGTCGTTTTCACTTTCTTTCTTTTAGTATCAACCTGCTTCGTCTCGTCATCTTTACTGTCAATTAAGGGAGTGGTTGTAGAAGTAACCTTTTTAAAAAATGTCTTGCGTTTGGGTTTAGATGGAACAGTGGCTGTGGTTGTGATAGTGTTGGACAAAGCTTTGCTAGGAAGTGCGGGTGGTGAACAAGCAGTTTTCTCAGATCCAGTGGAAGAAGAGCTAGCTGAGTCTAAAGGCTGGGTGGCCTGAAGGTCAGAAGCGGAAGCGGTTTGGTTTTCATTGGATGGAGGGACTAACCTGAACTCCTTTACTTCATGGTAAGCGAGGTGTTGACTCTTTGGCTCCGAGGCTGCCACGAACATGCATTCTTCATGCTGTATGCCCTTGTTGTCTAAGCATTGGTAGCATGTCATCTTATCTCTAGTAACTTTTTTGCAGTTGGATCTATCTTTGTTGCTGAATTCTCCTAGAACTTTGTCTAAATCCTTCTTCTGTTCGTTGTTGGTGAAAAATTCTGGTAATTCTGCCTTGTATTCGAAATTTGGAGAACTCTTCAACTCCTCTTTTGTTTGAGCTGGCGTGTACTCAGCACTGGTGGCTTTATCATAAGTTTCAGAGTCACTGCTACTGGCAGGTTCTTTTTCTGCCTCTACGAGCTCTGGGAAAAGACGATGAAAATAATCTTCGTAGCTTTGGCTGGGCTCATAAAAAGATTCAAGATTCTCGCTTCCTTCAGATGACTTTTCATCCTTTGAATTATAAAAATCAGGTTCACCATAGAGGAAAGGATCCAAACCATGACCTGTAAATTTTTTAGTTTCCTTTTTCTCACTTGCCGCTGGTGTAGTGAGAGAGTACTTATCAGGCACCTTGTAGTTAGTCCTATCCTCACTTTTAATCGGGGTGTTGAGTTTTTCTCCTTTAATTCTGAAATTTGATCCAGGCTCTTGTCGTGTTTGACGTGATAGAATCTCCCCAGCATTGCCTTCTCCCGTGAATCCTCGCCGGTACCTTTCAACGCGGGGTTTTTTGTCCCCAGAGCTAAAAGATGACTGGTGGGCTTTAAAATAATTGTTCTTCTTTGGAGCTGTTGAATATGAGCATTGTTCATATGATCCACCGGTCTTAGGATCCTTACATTCATAGCATGTCATAGAATCTTTCTCTACCTTCTTGCAATGTTTTGAAGATGGAGCAGTGCTAGATGAAGATGTATATTCTGAGGGAGAGCTGTATTTCTCCTCCTCCCCCACAGAAGCACCTTTGAAATATTCAGGTCCAAATTTGTAGTTGTCTATATTCCCATAGTTGGATGGACTACCGTAGCTGGTTCCGCTTTCTTGACGTGCTGTTCTGGGATATATCTTTTCGGTTTCTTTTTCAAACTCTTTTTCAAAATCAAAAACAATTTTTTCAAGGTCTCGACGGAATCTTAAACCTTCAGGTTTGTTGGCATTATTCACTTTATATGACTGAGTATGTCCTCTGAAATAATTGGATCCTTGTGGCTCTGCCTCGTAAGAACACTTTTCATAGCTTAGCTTAGTTTTGGGATCTTCGCACACATAGCATGACATAGCATCTCTTCGAAAGCGTCCCTTAACAATATCATCAGATGTGACGTGCTTCTCCACTTTCTTACATTTTTTATCTTTGTTAATAGGAGCAGAAGCAGTTTGTGATTCATCATCAGAAGACTGTTTTTCATACTCCTCTTCATTTTGACTGGGAAGGCTTCTATATTCTGAGTTTGGTGCCAAGTACGATTCAATTGTTGTAGGTGCCTGAGAATAGACGCCATTCGTAGCAGCAGATGATTTGTGTGAGCTCAGTGGTAAGGTTGTACCACCATAAATGGGATGTGACCCAGGAGCTGCTTGGCTAATAGATGAGGCGGAAGGTACGGCTATACCAAATTGCTTGTAAACGTCTGAAGAAGAAGGTGTATAACTAGACTTCTTTTGAGCATAATGGGATGGCTTAGCCCCATATATATCAACAGGAGCTGGTGAAGGATAGCTAGACTTTCCCAGGTGAGGTTGTATGACAGAAGACCGATACCCAGTTTTACTTGGATATAATTGTGATTCCAAAGAAGGCACGTATGAAGATTTCCCTTCGTAAGATTCTCTTTGTGGGATAACATGAGCCCTATTGTCCTGGTGCACCTCTGCAGGTGATGGTCTATACGTTTCCGGACCAGTGAAGGATTTCGTTGATCGTGATGGTGCCGGGTAGCTTGATTTACCTTGAGATACTTCGTAGCTTTTGTTAGGGCGATATTTGGAAGACTTTGCAGAGTATTCCTCTGGGTACCTTGATTTGATATTTGGCTTAACGTTGTAGTCATCATTGGAGTAGGATGTCTTATCCTCTGAAGGTGAAGCTCGGTAAGAAGCCTTGTCCTGACGCGTCACCCCGTAGTTAGGAGAAACATCTGGAACTTTAGGGTAACCTTGAACAGCACTGGGAGTGTAGTCACTCGTTATCTTGGAAAATGACGGAGAAAACGAGTTGATATCTTCCTGGTTCTCCTCCTCCGTGTTCTTTTCTGATCTTAAAAAATCTTGAGGTCTAAATCCGACGTCAGACGCTGAACCAGATACGTCAAAGAGTGATTGGAACTTCACCTGTGGGTTCGTGAAGCCAGATATGTTCTTTTGGTTTGGGAGCAGCTCCACTTCCGAAGGGAAGATGCTTGTGCCACTGCCAAGCGGTAGACCAAATTGGTTCACTTCAGAGTTTGCTGGTCTAAAAAAGTCCTGCACTGTTGTTGGACTAGAGACGAGTCTTGCAACGCCAATATTTGGGGCTCCAAAGAGTCCTGAGAAGTCCAGGGGTTGAACGAAGCCCTCTTCCTCGGCTGCTTGCGTCTTGGCAGGTACCCCTGGTAGATATGAGGAGTAATCATGCTTTGCAGGGACGACATTAACGTCCCCTTCATCCTGAACCTTGTACTGCTGGGGACTTGTGTACTGCTGAGCCCTGCAAGTGCTCATCAACGTTACAAGCAGCAGTACCTGAGAACAATAACATGGTTATTATTATTATTATTTTTATTATTATTATTATTATTATTATTATTATTATTATTATTAGCACCGCGTCTTACTGCCCGTTCGAGTTATAAGCACTTACGCTAATGTGTAATGGTAGGGTGATTGTGAGATGAAATGGAGGACCTACAGTTTAACGTGGAAATCCGAACCATGGTGGAGGCCTGGAATTCCCCACATTCACAAGTTGTGATTAATACACGTGTTGTCAGAGGTGAAGGAAGGGTTTGGTAATAAGATAAATCTGAGCCGGAACCAAGAATTGAACCCCAGACCCTCAGCACAGAAGTCTGACACCTTACCCCTAGACCACCAGGTCACCTGGTTTTTGTTGTTGAAAGTAAATAACTATTAAGGCTATATCTCATAATAAAATATATTTTTTCGAGCAGAGTATTTATCTAGATGGAAATAATCATTAATATGTTGATTACATTCAAGAAATAATGTGTTATCAGACCACTCTGTATATTTAAAATGTATTTATGTGTATTGCAAAATACTCACTATCAATTTACCAGTAAATTAATGCGCCACTTCCCGCATTGGTGGGTACGTGGACTAAATATCAGGCCCGTGTGGTCTTGTTTGATGTTAATATGGATATTGTAGTTCAAATCCCATCTGGTTGTACCAAGGGTAGTTTTACTCAATTTCTTTCCTTCCCCCCTTTATGCAAATGTGGGTATATTTCCTCTAAATTCTACCTTCCTAATTATTACTTCATTAGTGTAACTAATGTGCAAATACTTTCAAATTGGATAAACCATACGTGGATAACTGATAGTCTGCTGTATTTGAAGTGAAGGTCTTGTGAATAAGATAATTTATTTTAATATTTGCGCGCTTGACTGGGCCAAGACCCACTACATTGGTCCAATTCTCTAAGACGTCACTCTCGTAATAAGCTGAATTTCCAAAAACAGGAAGATGAGAGTTTGAATCCCATTCGATTAGTTTAGTAGAATAGTATTTCATAAATAGTTTCCCATTCTCCCTCCAAGAAATTGTGGTATATTTCCTCTACATTCTACTTCTCTCATCCCTAAAACAAAAGTGCAACTACTATATGACGTAGTGAAAATAAAACTACGTTGAACGCAAGCGTAACAGCTATTATGTTTTAGCGAGTACGATTATGACTCCATGTATTCACTCAATTAGTGGTGTGGAGCGAGACATTTCAAGAATCCCTCGTTACAAATTAAATTCTTAAAATTTATCACTTATACCAAGATAAATTAGTGAATCTCTATTACCAAGTTTAAGCTTATTAAATTAAAATGGTGTTTTTTTATCTTACTTTAAATAATAATAAGTTAATGTGTCGAGGTATATTCTATGTGGGTACAAATGAGTCATTTTCTCCGTAAATTAGACTTGTGCTGTTAAAGATTGTAGTCGGTTTAATAAATAAAATTAAGAATACACGGGATATTTCAAGTAGATTCTTTAAAACTTCCTTGGAACATACATGGAAGTTCACAAATTATAGTATCTATCGGAAAAATTAAAAACTATATAAAAATTATTTATAAATCAATTGTAGATAATATTTTAAAGTGTATATGTTAGAATAAAAGTATGGCTTAGCCAGTTTTACCTAAATTTTCTCCCGATTAAAATGCATTATCTATCCACATAAACATTAATAGTTTCACTATTAATATTTAAAAATAAGGTCAAGGTCATTAATGAGTTAGATAAATAAACTAAGATTTAACGTATTAGCATAGACGTATGCTTGGAAATACAGCCATAGCTTTCTTATGTAATGTTTGTCATTTACTTAAGACATTTTTGGCTGTGTTCTTTTTTAAAATCTTATATTGGGCCTAATGTTAGAGATAAAGCGACTATTTTAACCAATCAGAAGGTAGTTTCCACTTATTTTATACATATTTGTTTTAGTTATTAAGTTTTAATTTGGACTGTAGCTCTAATAAATATTGCGTCATTCTGTAGGCCTAAGTATGTATATACTTATTTTATTTAACTTAGGCCTAGATACCAAGTATTTACGCTATTGACTATAAATATAACCTCTTCGGTGGCCACATGTTTTAAGGCACTACTCTCGCAATATATTAGACTGCTGAAGACAGGGAAATTGGGATTCGATCCCAGTCGAGTGTGTGGAGAGTGGTTTTTCCTAAATGTTTTTACGCTTGCCCCCCACGTAAATATGGATACAATTTCTCTAAATTCAACCCTCCTAATCCCTAACACATTAGTGTAATTAGTACATAAGTGTAAGACGTGGTGGTACAAAAAATATGTTTTTAAATATAATGTTATAAATTTTCAGACTAAGCCTTGCTACTTTTATAATTTTACTATTTTAAGCTGATCCTTATAGATTAAGCAATCCCACAAATATTCTAATACCTTGATTTACCTCCAGATCAGAGGTGTACACAAAAACATGCTAATAAGAGATGAGCAGAATTTCGTTGTTTTTTGTGATTTTTATTAATGATTTGTTGGATTTCCCGGAAATTAAAATATCTGTTTATGATCTGAACAGTACATCATTTGGCGTCCTTAAGTAGACCTATCATTTTGGGGACCATTATACGCCTTTTTGTCGTTATTGTGGCATTAAAACACCATGTGTCCAAAATTTTAATTCTGTTACCATTTTGTATTTTACGTTCCCTACGTCTTACTACCGTCAATAATATTTACACAAATGGGCGTAATGAATAGGAATTCAAGGAAATGTAGCCATCCCGTATTTGCGTGGAGGGAGGATGGGAAAACGTTTAAGAGAACTACTCTCAGTACCTTCAGTTGGGATTTGAAACTTGATCTCATCAGCATTAAACTTAATCAAAAGAAAACGATGCCTTGGTACGCGTGTGCACCGATGCAGGTTCGTGTGGATGTAATCCTCCCTGCCCCTTTTAAAGACATAATAATATCCTGTAACAATAAGATACCATTCTTACCCGTTTTGGTGGCCGAATATTCTAAGGCATCATTCTATCAAGCCTGAACTTTCCATAACGGAAAGAGCGGGATTCAATCCCATTCATGTGTACTGAGGATGACTTTCCTAAATTGTTTTTTTCACCCTCCTTCTGCTCAGATTCTAGTACACTTCCTCTAAAATTTAATCTTCCTCATCCCTATCATATTAGAGTAGCTATTCCATAAGCGTACAATACGAACGGGTAGTAAGACGTGGTCCTAAAAATAAAATTAAAGTTGTCATTCCTAATCTCAAGGTCATAATTTTAATTAAAATTCCTGGGAATATTTATGTGTTAGTCCTCCTAAGAAAAATAATATATTAGTGTTCTGGGCAAGCCTCTTATATTGAAATGCATTTTCAAAGGTTGATAAACATGCCTCGGTGACCGTATGATCTAAGGCGTCATTACAATCCTAGACGAGACTGCCAAGGACATGTAGATGTTAGAATCCCGGCCGGGTGTATTAAGCCTTTTCCTAATTAGTTTTCCACTTTCTTTCTCCAGGAAAATGCGGGTACCATTCACCTAAATTAAACCTTCATCATACCTAACTCATTAGCGTAATCGGTGGCCTACATGTGCGTATAGCCTGAACAAGTAGTAAGACGAGGTGCTAAAAAAAAAGTTGACAAAATAACATTCTTTGATGATATTAACGTTTTTGATGAATGTGCTCACATACCAGGAGTTTAAAAAAAAATGAAGATCAACTGGGCTCATAAAATTCAGTTTAATAATAACAATTGTTTATTACAGTTGTTTCTTATTTGTATATAAAGGCAAAAGGTCATTTACTCTCTCCCCCTCCACAGGTCTAAATGAGGCTTTGTTAGCAATGTTGTGGCTAATGGTAGTTTAGTCACACCTGAAGATAAACCATTGCCCGCCACTGGTTGCCAACGTCACGTCTGAGCGGCTCTTAGTTTCCATCTCAGTGGCTCTATTGGTACGTAAAGTAGCGTATCTCCGTAATTGTTGTGGTCTAGATGATAATATTCAGGTCATGTTGAGTAACAGTCACAATTTATTGCGAAAGATAGTTTCAATACTCCACTAAATGGGTGAAATTCGTTAGTGCTGAAACCTGGCACTTTGTGTGGCTTCTTTATATGTCTAACAATAAAATTAGGTTCATGTGAACCAAGTTTCTATTAGAATATATAAATTATATTATTACTATTACATGTAGACATTATTTACCCTAAAAGGAAGCAGTCTTACCTTGATTATTTACTCAATGGTCCTAACCTATAAACTATAGTAGGCTTTCAACATGTGACCTCATGGGTACGAGAAGATAATTGAACTCTAAAACAAATATGGATGTCTGGAGCTGCCCTTCTACCTGCCTGCCAAATTTAATTTCCCTCCCCCTCACCAGCCTTACTCCCCCTATCCGTTTCACAAGGTCCCGATTAAAAGTTAAATATTTTCAGGCCTTAATATTAATTTGAAGTGGTAGTTTTACCTGCTTAATTAAATTCATTTTTATAACACATTTGGAATTAGTTATTTACTATTATTATTTGAAATTCTGAGACCACCTTTTCTCCAATTCGCTTTTAAAAATTTCAAACTTTAAGATTTATTTGGTCATCTGGAGTTGTAGCTCTACTTGTCTGCAAAATTTTTACTTTGTACCTCATCTAAAAAGCTTTTTTTTCCTTCTAAACACAGGCACCCCATTTCCCGAAGACCCATTTTGAAACGTTACAATATTAAATTTGTCTAATTATATAGAAACATTTGGTTACCTTCCTGCCAAATAAAATTTCAAGTTTCCAGACTCATAGGTTGGGGAAATATTGTGCTGAATGAGTAAGTGAGTCCCAAACCTTTATGCCCCTCTTCACCCTCTTAGGAGAGAACGTTTGAAAAACCCTCAAAATATCTCACCTAATTCTAGAAGAAGACATTTGTTTTAAATTTGAAGGCTTTATGCCCATTGTTTAAAAAGATACATTAGTGAGTTTTGAGCACTTGACCCCCTTAGAGTTGAATTTCAAATTTTGTGATTTATTTGATTTACTGGCATTAACCTTCTACCTGGTTGCCAAATTTAGATTTTCTACGACACTTAATAGTTATTTTTACGCTTAAACCCCTCCCTCCCCCATATTTCCATGAGTCCCATCTAAAAATGTAGGATTTTCAGACCATTATGAATATTTGGAGTTGTTCTTTTACCTTCCTACCAAATTGTAACTTTCTACCTCATCTAAAACGTTGTTTTTTTAAACTATTTTAAGCTTCCTCCCCTTATTCCTGGAGCCACATTTTGAAATTCCCCATTTTTATATTTGTCTGGTTATCTGGGACGATCCACTTACCTTCCTGCTAAATTTCAATTTACCAACCCATCTTTAAGTGGGTTTTCTTTTCCAGACAGATATACTTTCAGCTTTTGATATAGAGAGATTGAGATACTTGTGACTTATCAAATTGTTATAACTTAAAATAATTAATGGATTGTAACCATTAAAATATAAAAATTATGGATATGTCACCCTTAAGAGGGTAAGTGTTAATGGTTTAGAGCAGTGATGGCCAAACTTTTCCAACCAGTGTGTCATTGTTGTTTGAGCTAGTCCAGTGTGCCACCGCTTATTTACATTTTATAATGAGAAATTAAAATTCAAAATTTGTTAAATCTTACGAAATTTAATGAGTAGCTCAAATAAAATTGAAAATATCTTTATAATATTAACATTTTAAAGAAGGAAAATGTATTAAAGTATCAAAGTTAGGGTCTTAGGAAATATTAATTTCAGTATTAAGCTTAAAACAGAGGAATAAAGGATACCAAATTTATATAAAAGCTAGAATCAAAAACATATAATCTTTTCCAATACTAGTTTGAAACCCGTTTTTGTATTTTTCTAGCCAATATATTTTTATTCGGCTTATAGCTTGTTTTCTATCACACATAATACGTGTTTCAACCGCTTACTTCACAAAGCTAATTGTGACACGTAAATTAAATGGCTATCGAAATATTATTGACTTAAAAAAAATTATATCACGTAAAAGTTTTATTTGGTGTTTATTTTTTTCATGTTGGCGTGCCACCCAGTGCTTAATTAAATTGCATTAATAATAATAACTAAAACGACTATATTTTGACGTGATTTAGTTTGTGTTTTGGAAATTGTTGAGATCAGTTGTGTGTTCACTTTAGAAAATGAAACTATAATTGGAGAAATTGAAACTGTTTTTAAATCCTAAACATATTATAAGAATAAAAAAATCTACTATGCTGATCAACACGTAAGTATACATGTATATCATGGTAATGTAATCTCTACGATTACTCATTATTACTTTGGTTAATTATTTCATAATCGATTCTATTATTTTACACCTATTTATGACTTTACTGTAATTATTATGATGAAAATTGTTTTATTTATTATTCTTAACACCAAGGCCCCTTAATATCTTAATCTAAAAAGTAGGTCTGGCGAGGGCAGTTTAAACGAGGTTAGTCTGCACAGCGAGAAAAGGGGGTCAGAATACCACGTTGAAAATATCACATGAGAAACTGCCCCAGTGTACCCTATTACTAGTTAAACGCTTTGAACTGTGTAAGCACCTATTTGGGTATATATGTTTAATATAGTAACAACGGATCTCTTGGACAAAGATTATTTAAGCATTTTTACCAACAAAAATGCCAACAAAATAAAAAGATTAGTTTTTTTCGATTACTTTTTGTTTTTCAACTAGAACTGTAAACTAAATTAAAAATAAATAACAATATATATTTATTCAACATCGAAAATATGGTTTTACCATTTCACAGTGATAAATTAATGGTCTGAGACTGAATGCTGTGTCTGTCCTAATCTTAAGATAGATTATAAGGTACATGAAGCTACGACAAGCCTAACAAGCCGGTAGTGGAAAAATATATGACCTGAATAAAAAACTGAAACAGGCTGAGAACAGTAATGGATGTAACATCACCACTCACTTTACCCTCCAATTTTGTTTTCCCTCCAAATTATTAAGATTTATTATAAATAATGTGTGTTTACATTTATGACCATATTAATGTGATTGGACATAAATAATCATACTAGCACTAGTTTTATTGAGATTTAAATCGTTATTCATTATTAGTCACTCTATAGCTATGGAACTCGAAAACCCATTGCCGCACTTACAAAAGTACGCCACCTATCCCTATCTGGAGATAGTACTATCCATTTTTTCTCATTACACTCTATCTATTTCAGGTCAATTTAAGTTCTATCCTCCCATCTGTGTCTAGGTGTTCCCAATGATCTCTTCCCGTTGGGTTTGCCACTTATTACTCTGAACAAGGCTCTGGGCTCCCCCATTGTCACTGCATGTGCTGCCCACCATAATCTACTAGATCTGACTATCTTGTTCTATTATTTATACCTACATTTTCAGAATATACCCTGAGAGCACTGGTAGAGTTGGAAAACTAGGGTCATTATTGAGCAACTTGATGAGTGAAGTAAACAATAACATTTACAATAAGAATAACTAGATATTACTTCTAAGTAAATTTCATTGAGTATTTTATTAAATTTTATGCTGAATTTTGAGACCATTTGGATTGTTTTTAAAATATGTTATTCCAATTTAATCTTCTTTTATAATTGTGGGACTATTTGCGATAATAGGTAAAAATGAATTAGGTTTAAATGTTTAACACTGATTTATACTCTAATTATTCTCACCATAAATGAGAAAAACTGTAATTTTTTAGATAACCCTGGAATAAAAATGATATCTTATGCAAATCTAGAAAATATACAAACAGGTTATTTTCCAGGGACTATCTATGTGTTTTCCAAAATTAATTTAAAATGATATCTATTTTTATAACTATTTTTATCATGAAAAAGATAAAAGGATAAATTTGTGTACTATCCTCTAAATTAATGCAGAATACACTTTTTTCTTATGTTTTAATAAATAATTCATATAGATCACTGATTTGAGAATGTGTTTAAACTTTTACTTGCACGACAGTTGAACTGGAATGGTTATTGGTGCAAGCTAAACTTGACATTGTATGCAGATCTGTGAGCTGAAATAATCAGTCGGTTCATAAAGTTACTTAAAATAACTTACCTAAAATAAATGAAAGGTGAGATAAATACATTCTATCATTGAAGATTATCTAACTCAAAATAACACGCAATTTACCTGATTCAGTGTAATGTTCATTATTGTCTTGGTAACATATTATTTTTCCCTCTAAGGCTGTAATTGCTCCATTAGTCAACTTTCATCCACCTTATTAATTTAAATATATTGTAAACACATTCAACAAGCTCAATCGACGACTTGGATGGCTATCATGTACAAAGAGTTGTCAATGTTACTTGCCTGTAGGATTCCCCTTTCCACCAAGTGGAGCATGGTGGTCGAAAAAACCCTTGTCAACTCTTCAATACCTTAAATTCTCAGACTCTTGACTCATGTAAGACCAAACAAAGCTTTGAATCACAACAACAGCAACAATAGCCAATCACTTTCTCCTAGCACGGTTCCCAGTCTTGCTTTGTGCGGCGGCGGGGGTGTCCTCTGTGTTTTATACCAGACCCTCACCACGCCTTGAACCGCCATTTTGTTCAGTGACAACTGACCGCTTACACAGCGCGTGACCAGCAAAAACTAGCAGCTTTCTTTCTCTGCGCTTAACGGTGAGAAAACGTCGGTTGTAACCAGCCAGCTGATGCGCTAGAGTACCGTTGATCAGACGAGCCCTATAGAAGCTGTAAGTAGACTTTCGGGGGAGTAATAATAATAATAATAATAATAATAATAATAAAAATGGCCTTTATCTATCCGGCGAAGTTAAGGCGTTAGTCTTCTCTTCCACTTAACCAGGGAATAGCTCACACACAGAGAGGGCCACAATTAAACACCCATTGAAATGTATGCTTCAAACATATTTTCTTTTGAATGATATTAATTTAAAAAAAGCCAAGTTAAAAATTAACATTATAAAGTGTTATTTTGAATGTTTGACCAAATAAAACTGTTTGGATATTTTCCAAAACAGCTAAAACAAATATTACTAGTGTTAAGATAGTTTGTAAGTTGTTGACAAATTCCTCACCAGCTTCACTGGCCGAATAGTCTAAGGCATTACTCTCGTGTTAGACTGGACTGACGATGATGGGGAGATCGGGGTTAAAATCCCGTTCGGGTGTACTGAGGTTTTTTACTAAATGGTTTCCCACTCTCCTATAAAATGTTTCCTTCCTCATACAAAAAACAATAATTTGTACCTTGTTTACTCTAGCATTGAAATCTCCGACAAGAGAGGCTACGAACAACACACTTCGGCCATTCTTACATTAACGATCCAGGGTTTGACTCCTTTTGATTATTTTGATTATTTGCTAAATTCTAGAGAGTGGATTAATGGTGTGGGATTAACCAGACTAAACGTGGGCTGAGGCCTCACACTTGTTTTAACTGGTCTGCTGGTGACGTGGAGGTTGGGGTTTGGGTCTCAGGTGTAGGCCCACTGATAGTGATTTTTTTCTCACATGTTTCACCTACTTGCTTCACGCAATTTACAATTACATTTACACTACATTAATAACAATAGCGTTTAGAAACCTTATCTTGGTCCGTAGTGTGTCTGGCTGCTGAGCTAGAGATCCCCGTTTCAATTCCCAGTTTGTCTGAAAATATTTTCAATGGCTAAATTTGGGGTTTTCCTCTTACATTGCTGAATTAATGGCTGGGGAACTGGATGTAGTGTCTGCTCAAGATTTAATTTAGTTTGTAAGCAGTGTGTTGATAAAACCAGTCAATTTGCAAAGTGCACGTTCAACTCCTCAAAGAATAACAATAATTGGTATACAAGACGTAAGTTGGTCCTGATGTGTTACCACTCCATCCCGAGTGGCACACTTAGTCCTTATGGTTAGTGTCACTCAACTACATAGTACAAGAGAAATAACATGTACCAAGGATGTCCTGAAAGTGTGGTAGTGGTAGTACTTTGTTGATTTCCACACTGAATTTATTTAACTGAACGATAAAGAGCTGGCATATATTATCGGAAAGGTATTTTCCATACCTTCTAGGGTTCTTTTACAAGCCACAATTGACATCGGTAAAAATCCGTTGAAATCTGCTGGTTGAACATTGGGTCCTCCTGAGACAGTAATTTTGCCCCAAGACAAACGAGCCGATCCTTCTAAATTATACCTTCAATATTCTTAGCTCATTAGTGTGAATATTTGGATCGCGTATAATTTTGGTGAGTGGTAAGACGCTGTGAAAAAATATAAATATATCTTCGTTGTGGCTGATGTTTTGGTCCAGAATTAAGGTGGGCTAAGGCACGGGTTATCGAATTATGGGTTGTGAAAAAGATTCTGGGGGCTACAGCAAACTTAATACACGCGAGTAAATTAAATATTTCCTTAAAGAACTATTGAAATGATAATCCAACACAACCTTTCATTACATATTTATTTAGCTTATTGAATAAATAAATATCAGCTGGCATGATTACACAAACACAGTTTTAGTAATAATTTGCAAAAATTAACTATTAGCTTTCACTTGTTGAAAAAAGCAGTTGTTAAAATGGGATTTATTGTTTCAAAATAAGTAAGCTCATAGCTCTCCTTAAATTGTTTTGCTTATTGATTATTATAATGTCGATCTCGGTGGTTTTAAGATAAAGTACTCACCTCAGGACCAGGTTCAAAACCAGCCAGGGATAACGTATACTGCTTGAGTGATAAATTCCGTAGCACAACGTCCTTCGAAGGGGAAGTAAAGCCGTTGGTCCCAAGCATGTCAATTGTGGCATGTAAAAAACCCAGGAAGGTATGTAAAATTACCTTTCCTGACAAAATTGGTAGGGCCTTTTGCTCTCGCTCATAGAAATTCTCGTGTGCTGATATAATTAATCGGTTCAGAACGTGTACGCTAAATACCTTAAATAAATAAAGATATTATTTATAATAAATGCCCTTTATAGTTTTCTTATTTTAATTTGCATGTGTAAAGTTTTAAAATTATATACCTTTTATTAAATTTATAAAATATAATTATATATGAATTTTTGCAAAGAATGGTAAGCCCACCATGGATATGTAAAACCATATCACAGTGCACCCTGTTGAGATTCGAACCTTGACCTATACCACTTAGACCACGTGACCATATAGCTTTCTACCAAGAGCATTATGGTAATCTATTGTCATTGTTTGCATTGCTAAATATCCACGTTTTAATTCTTTCGCCACCTTTGGATGGATTGTACTGTACATAGCTATAGTCCAATTTTCGTTGCCAGAACCTTTAAGAACATATACACTTATACGAATTCGGCCAATGTTGATAACATTTATCACTTTGTTATCAGTGTTACATTAAATGACATCTTATATGAAAATTGAAAAGTAGATCTAGTTTATATTAAAATTGAACTGTAGCTATAGTGTCTCGCTCTATTTGGCTTATTATGACTAAATTCTAAACTAACCTTGTAACCAACCCACTTTGGTGGTCACGTGGTCTAACGTGCTATTCTTGTGTTATACTAGACTGTTGAAAATGGGGAGATCAGGGTTTTATCCCAGTTGGGTGCACTGCGGGTGGTTTCCCCTAAAAGGTTTTCTACTTTCCTTCAACGCAAATGCGGATGCACTTCCACTTGATCAAACCTTCCTAATTCCTAAACAATTAATGTAATTAGTACATAAGCGTATAGCCCGAACGGGTAGTAGGACGCGGTTCTAAAAAAAACACTCTGTAACCAAATAATAAGACCATTATTTTAACACTCAATGGTTGGAGACAATATCAATTTAACATATCTTTGCCGTAAGTCCTTACAAGAAATCAAACCCCTTGATCTGTAACCAGACGGCTAAGTATGATAAAGTTAGTCACTCTCTATTTATTAGTATATTTTTTAAACAGAAAGATAAATCTAATATACTCTAGAAGAGGAATCCGATGCAACGTGTTAAATAGCAATTAATACGAGTAAAATAAAGAAACAACCTCATTGATGATCCGAAATACACTAGATTGCCAGCTGGTGATGATGAGTCCGAGGTTTGAATCTTTACCTGGTCTAGGACGTGTCTTCCTACTGTGATTTTCCCATCCTCTCTCCACGATTATTCGCAAACGAACTCCCTCCATTACGACCCACCCCCTTAGATTAAGACGGTAATACCCTCGAGGTTTAACGAGCCAAACAAAAACCAATACATATTGGTATGAATAGCTATAGAAGATATTTTATAAATTAGTATATTTAACTAATATTTGACCTAACATTTACATTTTAGAACATACGTTAGGAATCAAATAGCCAAAGCTAGTATTTATGCTTTTTAGTGAGGATTACTCCATATAGATTTCAAATTTCAGAACATACATTGGGTTTTATCGAGGAAAATTGCGAAGTTTGAAACAAAAGAAGCAACTAAAAACTTAATTATAAGGTATGGATTCATACATAATATATTCTAAAGCGTGTGTTTCTTATCGATTAAAGGAAAACATTTAATAAGTTTTATATTCATTTGTATATATTGTTGCTATGATTCCAGGTTTTCAATTCCAAGCTATTATATATAGCAGACCGCTATTAATTCATATTTTCTTACATCCATAGCACAAACTTTGAAAGAAGTGGGCTGTAATGTAATAGCACATATTTAAGGAAAGTTGGCTCTACATCTTTTGTCATACATTTTATGAAACTTAAATTTTTCTTTTATTAAATAAATATTTTTCTCTTATGAAATTAATGTTTAAATGTTATGCTGCAGGTTTTTTTTACAAACTCAACCACATTCACTGTCTACTTAGCATTTCAGTCTTATTACAACTTAACTTTTTAACTTCTGGTTTCTACTTCCTTCACAGTTGGATTGACATTGTTTTTTCCCTATAATCACTACATAAGTTTGCATTTTATATTCTCTTTACTTTATTAATAGGCTATTATTTTATACCCATTATTAAGAGAAAGCCCTTATTTTATTTATATTATTTACGGAACCAGATACTGAAAAACAAATACAACGGTTGTAGTGACGAAAGTGCTGATAATATAATTCTTAAGATTCGGATGGATATCTCGAGGTTTTGCAAATCTCTCCTCCAAGTAGTAGTATGTATTATCACCTCACTAGAGGTGCGCGACTGTAGCAATGGCAGTCACCACACTGATCCCTATACCCCTCCTATGCTTCCACCCTTTCAGAGTGCCCTTATATTCCACAATTAATCCGGCAGCTACCAACCCTCCACCCTTCAACCCCTAATCCTTTCAACTTTGTTGCTTGCTACTCAACAAAAGACAAGCTATCGCCGATGTACTCTCTAAGGAGTGACGCAGAGTTTTGAGCCACAATCTCGGGGTTTTATATAATGTCGTCCAAAGTCAAAGGACAAGGGCTTGAACCTCTGTCAAAGTATCATTTTCCTACGTTAACTTAGAAAATCATTATTTAAAGTCAATTATTGTGACAGTTTTATTTAGTTTATCTATTAATGTAGAAATATATAAAAATATATTTTCTTCCCTATATTTAAAAAAATAAAGCCATTTCTTTTATTCTTTCAGTGATATAGTTTTTACGGTCGATACTTACGCTAATTATTTAAATACATGGTATAAGGAGGTTAGAATTAAAATAAGTGCACCACAATTTGTTTATACAGAAGATAGAAAAACCAAAGTGAAAACCCCACTTTATTCTAGGCTGTTAAAAATATTGGAAATATATTAAGAAAATTTAATGAGTCAGAAAAAGATGACCAAAGTTGACAAAAA
Organism: Timema douglasi; assembly: GCA_901482245.1. Taxonomy (NCBI): domain Eukaryota; kingdom Metazoa; phylum Arthropoda; class Insecta; order Phasmatodea; family Timematidae; genus Timema; species Timema douglasi. Next base: position 23,741 of record CABEEJ010004962.1, read on the forward strand.
ATTGTAATTTTTAAAATTTTATTTTGATTAAATAGAATTTAGATATTGTACGCCTACGTCACTTTAAAAATAAGCCCTACTTTAAACACTTTTTGAAAACAATACTTACAAGATTATTGTATTCTAATATTTAAAAAAATCTAAATTAAATAAAACTCGATAAGCCACGTTTACATTTAAAATCATTAATTTATAACTATAATATGATTATAAACCATCTAGAACTAAGTTTTTCTATTTTTAACTGTTTCATTCAGTACTAAGGTTACTTACAGCTTAATTTGATTGGGTAGGGATGAGGAAGGTAGCTAAGAGGAAGTGAAACCGCATTTGCATTGAGGGAAGATGGAAAAACCAGAGGGATATATAATTTGTGGAAAACCTTTGAATGTATATGTTTATATTTAGCGGGAAAACTATCTTAAGTTCACACATACGAGATTATAACCTCGACCTCCCCATCAATGGTGTTCAAACCAACGGGAAGCAACGGCTAGAACACCGCTGCGGGTAACTAACCTTTGTAAACAAATATTTACTTTCTATCGACACCTCGGAGCGAGAATATTGTGATCGTAAAAAATTCGGTATCGATATTTTGATAAATATCGACGTTTCATAGCCCCTGAAACAAAAAACTTTGTCTTCGCAATGCCGTCTGTCAGACTGTTTGTACCTTGGCTTGGGCTCGAGCCAAAACTATTTTACCGGTTAGGAAAAACTTTGTCTTCGCAATGCCATCTGTCAGACTGTTTGTACCTTGGCTTGGGCTCGAGCCAAAACCATTTTACCGGTTAGGAAAAACTTTGTCTTCGCAATGCCATCTGTCAGACTGTTTGTACCTTGGCTTGGGCTCGAGCCAAAACCATTTTACCGGTTAGGAAAAACTTTGTCTTCGCAATGCCATCTGTCAGACTGTTTGTACCTTGGCTTGGGCTCGAGCCAAAACCATTTTACCGGTTAGGAAAAACTTTGTCTTCGCAATGCCATCTGTCAGACTGTTTGTACCTTGGCTTGGGCTCGAGCCAAAACCATTTTACCGGTTAGGAAAAACTTTGTCTTCGCAATGCCATCTGTCAGACTGTTTGTACCTTGGCTTGGGCTCGAGCCAAAACCATTTTACCGGTTAGGAAAAACTTTGTCTTCGCAATGCCATCTGTCAGACTGTTTGTACCTTGGCTTGGGCTCGAGCCAAAACCATTTTACCGGTTAGGAAAAACTTTGTCTTCGCAATGCCATCTGTCAGACTGTTTGTACCTTGGCTTGGGCTCGAGCCAAAACCATTTTACCGGTTAGGAAAAACTTTGTCTTCGCAATGCCATCTGTCAGACTGTTTGTACCTTGGCTTGGGCTCGAGCCAAAACCATTTTACCGGTTAGGAAAAACTTTGTATCTGGGGTTTTCATAAGGTCCCTCCAAGGGGTTTTTGGAACTAGATATCTAACCCTAAATTTAAGGGTCGTTTATTGAAAGGCAAAAAGAGAATACATCTATTTTCTCGAAATTAGCTCAAACGTTTTCGATTAAATCTTATATCAAACACTGTTTATCACTATAAACCAGATTGAAATTATTTTCTCATGAACATGACTTTGGGGATACTTTACATAAGGAAAAATTTCAAATTTTTATAATTTTTTCGCAACTATAAGAGATACGTAAAAACTTTTCATTGTAAAGTTGTAGTACTATTAAAGGTAAAAATCTTTAAATGTAAATAAATAAAACCAATAAGTTCTGAGCTATAAAAAAAATAGGCCTACATATAATTTTTAATACAGGTCTTTGAAAATTAATTTGATTCTTATGATCTTTGGTTGACATAGATGTTTCTGTTTTCTCAATTTTTGGGAATAGTGTTCTTAGTTTCTAATGCCATAGAGTAATAGTTCCCAATTACCTACCAGTCAAGAACTCCCCCCCCCCTAAGAGCCTCTTTGCCCCCCCCCCTTAGTCCCCCACCCCCCGTTTTCCTTGTCATGAGAAGATAATAGCGAGCGAATGTCTGTGCGGTGCAGTGTACAATATTTTTTATTATAAAAAATACATAATGGCCTTTACCTCTATGTGAGTTGGTTTGTGGGCCTAAATTCTTAATACGCTTTTATTATTATTATTATCATCATTGGATTTTACCAACAACACAACTAAAAGTAATGTAATCTCATTAAAATTATTTTATTCAAGTTAATGTATACAACGAGATCTATAATTTCTGAACAATTTTTTTTAACAATCTATATATATTTTTGAAAAAAATAATGAAATGTAGTAAGGAAACACCCTCTAATTATAATAATAGAATTCAATGGGGAACAGCTTTTGAAATTTGGGTCCATTCATTCTAATTTCTACTCAATCCAGGGTTTTTATATATTTTATACTAGTTGATCCTTGTACTTTATATTAGCTCCAAATTTCAAAATCTGTTGCACATTGAATTCTATTATTATAATCTATATATATACTTGTGTATGTGTAATTTATTTAAAAAAAATGAATTCCTTAACTAAAATAATGTGATGAATATTTTCAGGGGACAGAAATAATATCTACCAAATTAATTCGGTTATAAGTAAAATAAGGTATTGTTCGTATATACTCTGTAAAACATAAATACAATTATTTATATAAATCATTTTCCCCTTAACTTACTAAACCAATGCTATGCAAACAGGTTTTATCTAATCAAGGAAACATTGTTCATGCAAACTATTTATAAGCTAAATAAAATCAATCCTACTCTATAAAAAAACTTCTAACATTGATCTTTCAAGTATGTCACAGGGAAAACTCCCAATAACTCAGCTTTGGAGGTAATAGTAGTAACAAAGTGACAGATAATTAGTGTAAAGTGAAGGGTTTTACCTGAACAGGATATAAATGGCGAGAGGGAAGGGGGAGTAACTGGGCTCACAAAAAAGATGGAAAGATAGATAATGTCAAAAAGGGGTTGGGGAGGAGAGCAAGACGTGGTTCCGATGAGAATCCCATCTAGCAGGAAGCGACTGAACTTTTTCAAAAGTTTAGACATTATTTAATTTTAAAATACCAAATTTTGTTTACATTATTGTATTTTAAATATTTGTCGTTTGTGATAGAATATTATCTTATTTTCTAGAAAAATTTGATAGCTTTACAACTATATTATTGTATTTAATGTTTTATTTAATTTTACTTTAATCGAAATTACATCGTATTCTAACAAAGTAAATATTAACTTGTAACTTTTTATGAATATAGTTCATATTAAATTTTCAAGTTAAATTTAGTACAAAAAACTGCATGTTGTTACTATGCATAATTTCTGAGATATAGGGTATACAATTTTATCGTTCTTGTATAGTAGGTGCCCATCCAAATCTTAACTCTCGTATTGTATTTTTATTTTTATTATTATTGGGTGTTCTGTCTTGCAACAGCTCCATTCCTTTTGTCAGTGAACTTAGACCATCAATGTTCCTTGTCATCTGCCTTCTCCTTTAGCACACAGAATTTTCTTCTCTCCTTAAAGTAATATAGTATTTGAATCCTCCTTCTTCCTAAGCTCCTCTTTCCCTTAACCTTTACTTTTATGACGTTGTGCAGAAAACCGTTCCTTCTAAGGATTTTAATGATATTGGTATGGATTACTATAAATTATGTAAAAGTCATGGATGAAGGTAATTTTTCTTTAAAGTAATATAGGTAGAGTATCCTTTTAAGATTCATCCATGAAGAAACACGCGCTTCTCAGAATCAATGTGAAAGGGATTACACCTTTAAAATAAATTTTTTATACCATCTTTCCTGTTAAAAGGAACAACTCCGTAGTATTTGGCGAAGACGCCAATTCCCTATACCAATAAGAAGCTAGCCTTCACAACACCTGTCGCCAGGATTCTTTCTATTAGTTAGATTTTACACTGTTGGCGAGGGGAGATAGATGCAAGGGCTATGTCATATATAAACCGTTTGTGCGTATCAGCCAGGCATCCAGGATCCAAACATCTACATCCGGGATCCAAACTCCCACGCACAAGTCGGTCAGAGCCACACACAACGCAGTCACAGTCTAACACAGTCTAAAATAACTTACATTATTATCACAAGTGTGCAGTGATATAAGATATAAAGCATTTAATTGGAGTATGTATAAATAATTAACCTATGCCATTTAAATAAACCGTGTGTGAATAAACAGCCATCAACAGTTCTCTTTCTTACATTCATTAATTATACCGTTCTAATTAGGGCTCGACCACGGAGCTATAGACAACTGGTTAAACGGTATCTTTTCCGTACAGTGATGATAGGCGCTCGATCACGGAGCTATAGACAACCTAAACATCATCACAGCATTATTATATCAGGGAATTAATACGTAGTGTTAAAATTGACGGCCAAAGCGGGGCGATTGACTACTTAGTGTTACAGGATGTGTCTGATCCAATTTGATTTGCTCCGAATAATCACATCCAAAATGGTTCTCTTATCACCCACTCTTTTTAGGTATTCTGCATTTGCCACCCTGTCTGTCTACCTAATCTTCTCAAGTCTTTTCCAACACCACATTTCAAAGCTCCCCAAGTACTTCTTTTCCATGTTCTTAAGAGTCCAAGTTTCTTATCCATACAGTGCGATGCTATAAATGTAACATTTTATCAGTTTCTTGCTTAGTTCCAATCTCAAATTTCTGGTCAGCAGTAACCTCTTCTTGTTGAAAGCTTCCTTGGCGATGGCAATCCTTGACCTAATTTCATTAGTGTATTAGGCATCCTTTGTATGTAGACTTCCCAGGTACTTGAACTGCTATATGCTTTCCAACTCCTGGTTTCCAATTTTGATTTTCAGCGGCTCTCCATTTTTTGAAATCACCATCACTTTTAACTTCTCAATGTTGATCTCCATACCATATATTCTCCTTATCTCCATTAGCCAGTACATCATTTCCTGAAACTCTTCTTTATTTCTGGCCAGCAATACTAGATCATCTTTCTACTTTATTGTGTTGATGACGCATCCTCCTATCCTGAAATTGCCATGACCCTCCAGGGCTTCCCTGACCAGCCACTCGCCATACAAGATGAACAGACTGGGTGACAGCTACTCTGTCTCACTCCTCTTATTATCTCTATGCTGTTGGTCTCTCCATCATTCAGCCTCACCTTCACTAGCTGTCCCAAGTACATGTTTGCAATCAGACTTCTGTCCCTCACAATCATCAAGGGGTCCTACGTGCTAGTGGGCCCTAGATGTGTTGATTTTCTATCTAAATACAATTTAAATATATATTAGTAATTATCAAAATAATCTATACCAAACTAAATCCAAAAAGTGTATATGCCAGTATTCTTTAAAACCATTTAATTTACGTTGTTTAAAAACATGGCAAGTTATAGCTACCAGTAAATTACATCATTTAAAATTGACTTACTTACTCTCTGGAGTTATAGAACTTCAAATTTAATGGCAGCCAGAACATTAGTCCACCATTCAATCCTATCCTGGGGTACCGTCATCCAATCCCTAAACTGAGACCCAACCTTCTTTAAAGCCATATCCGCATCATCCTCCCATCTACGTCTCAGACTACCAGAGGGTCTTTTTTCTTCACGTTTCCCAATAAAATGCTTTGTGCACGTCCGTCATTGCCCCCTCAAGCCACATGATTATCCCACTGCAGCCAATACTCCTTGATTATTCTTTATGTTTTGGAGATGAATACACACAACGAAGTTTTTATTTTTTCAACTTTCCCCATCCTCCTGCTTTTTCATCTTTTTCTTATCTTTGCAAAAAATTTCTCAGCACTTTGTTTCCAAAAACTCTCAATTTACCCCCTTGGTAATTTGAAAACAAAAGCAATATTAGCTATTTAAATTTGGCTACAAAATATTGCCAATATAAATGCAATAATGTTCATGATTTAATAACATTATTGATAATAATCGTAAAATATCATGGGCTTGAATGGTACATTGTTGAGATGTCGGACTGGTTCAGAAAGACGAAACTATAATATAGTTTAAAAAGAAAATCAAAATATTTTATGATAAAAAAATACAATTAAATTTAAAACAAAAATTATAGGCTTAGATTTATTTTAAAACATTGAAAGCACGTATTTATTTAATTAGTAATAGTGAAGTGTAATAATAAAACGAGGTCATGGGCTAAAATGATAAAAATTGTTGATATATTTTTAATGTGCTTCGTAGTAAGTTCGAAATGTGTTTGTACTTTTCTGAGTATGAATCAAGAATTATTTCTTATTTATATTTGATTAGAACTATGGAGGTCTCAAGTTTGTGGAAATATCGTTGTCCAGAAACAAAGTAAATGCATTGTTAGTTCGTATCCTGTAGGGCTTGAGTTTTATTATTATTCCCATATTGTAAAATACATTATGTAACATCTTTATTTTACTACGAATGAACATTAATAGCACATTTAAAAAAATTAAAACGTATTTTTTGAATCGAACATTGATAATATTTTACTAGGGCCTATATTATTTGTGGTAGCTGAAGATCCCATGACTTGACAACTTGTTTCGGTGTTATTCTAGACGTTACGCCATAATGACGTAATCAATAAAAAAACAGAAAGATGTCGTCATAGGAGACTAAGCTACTATCAAATAAGGTGAAGGGAATAAAAATAAAGGAGATATAACTTTGTCATTGACTACTTCCTACAAAATCAAATATGAACATTATTAAAAATATTTGAATGTTTATTTAACATGTTTACGCTTCTAGGCAGTTCTTATATTTCTTCTTACGTGACTTAACCAGTTCAGGTTATCCGTATATTTACACTGATGGAGAGGGACGCGGCAGTAGGCCTAAAGTCATTTGGCCTAAAAATGAAACCAAAAGTAATTTGTCCTAAAGTCGTTTGGCCTAAATTTAATTTGGCCTAAAGGCGTTTGGCCTAAAAATTAATTTCACTAGGTTCATTTGGCCTAAAGTCATTTGGCCTAAAAGGTAAATTAAAAACCTTCGTGTATCTTCGGAAAGTAAAAAGTACTGTTAATTGTTTCATCTGAATATAGATAGCACAACTGATGCGAGATAGTCGCAATATTTCTAAAAACATTGACATATCTCCTACATACAGCTCTACACCAACAACCCTATAATATTAATTCTACAAAAAAAAAATATCAGTAGTTCACTAAACACTATACTACCAGTTTTTGTGTATACATTTCCTATATTATTTCCTTGTTAGTATATCTCATGCTCATAATTGAACTAAGATATTAGCGACAAACATTTAAAAACAACACCATTTTCAGCACCATTCACGCCCGGTAAAATTGTATGCGTACAATCGAATTATGGGAACTTTTGACAACGCATTTAGAAAGGCAAAATGAAAGTGGAAACCAATATTCAACCCACCCACTTTAAATGTGTCTGAAGTGACGCCCGATTTTCGTTTAAAGTTACTGGACCAAAGTAATATTAAATCTATATCCCTATTGGGGAGGGAGGGGGGGGGGGTTATAATTGAAAGAACAAGTGCAAACAATATTTTATGACATACGATAAGTTACATACAAATTAAGTTACCCATTGATGGGCGCCGTGGTGAAGTCTCTATGTATACACTATTATACCAAAACATTGAGAAATTGGTAGAAAAAGTAAGCAATAATGTACAGTTAATTAGGCTCATCATAAATAGCCCCTTTAGCTAATACTATCATTTTGAGAGTTAATTAACACACACACAAAAGTCTGTCTGATTCACTGAGCTTTATATTTATATTAATTTGGATTTATGGTGCGATATTAGAAAACATAAAATTAACTTAATCAGAATGTCAACATTGAGTAGTGAATTCCCACAAATAGAGGAACTAGTCATCTAACAAAGATCAAGGGTTTTGAACTGGCAGCTCCTGCAATGCAACAGAATAACTTTAAAGTTATAAAGGCTCATAACAAACTCGTAAGTACATAGCTAGAATAATTCATAATAACAAAGAACAAAGGTTTTAAACTGGCAGCTCCTGCACAGAAATCAGGGCCGTAGTGAAGGGGAGGGGGCGGGGGCAGCAGGGGCAGCCACCCCGGGCTCCGGGCTCGAGGGGCGCCATCAAGATGTAGATTTTAAAAAAAATATAAAATTGCAAAATTTATTCGAGCGCGCAGTTAAAAAGACGTATACAATTCTCCTTTAAGAATAAAAATAGTTACTTGATGAAACTTTCATCATCCGAACACAAAATGTTTGTAGAGATTTGTCTTGGGTGACACAGACAGTAAAATCTACTATGAATATGTGACGGACGAAGGACAAACATTCCAAGCGAGGGGGAGATAGCCAAGCGGAAGTAATTAGGGGCTGTAACTTGACTGTCTGCTTAGGAATGTGGTCTCTTTGTTTTGGCACCTGCGAAGGGGGGTAGCAAGTAAGACAAACTGCCAGTGAACAGTTAGTATGCGGTACGCGCAGTGTTTCGTGCCAAGGGAGGGCAGCAGGGGCGGAAGTAAAATGACTGAACACGAAAGGAGCCGTGCAGAGAACGGCCCGAACGGGGAACGGAACGTAATTATCATTTATCTGAGAAGCGTGTGACAGTATAAATTTTAAATGTAAAATTTGCTCGTTGCCGTGACACTGTAATGACATTTATTTGATTAGCATTGTTTGTAAATTTGTATGACTTTAATGATTAATTTGCGTGTGAATTATTACACTGTGCCACGTGTGTGTGTGTGTGTCGAAATGGGGCCCACAAAGTTGTTGGGAGCACAAGGCAGAAAACAAAAAAGCAACAAGAGGCAGATAACATAGTCCAAGCGAAGCAGTGGCAAAAACTGGGTTGGATAAAGAAGGTGGATCCCTCATCCACTGCGCTACCACTACAGCAAGGTATTGAAAGTAGGCCATCTACATCAACACTTTGAGAAAATGAAAACTATACTAAAGTAACTAAGAATGTAACTGGTAGTGTAAATGTACATTCAGAGGGTTCTAGAACAAATCTTAACCAGTCCTTTCCAACATTTACTCCTTATGAAGATGTACAGGAACAGGATTTGGAAAATGAACCAACCAAAATTCAACTAAATTTTAATGATCCCACAACATGGTCTGATTTGAATGACCATATGAGAAGCTTATTAGTTGAACATGGTCCAGAACAAAATAAAACAGGTAATTTTCTTTTATCAATTAATTCAGAAAAAAGGCATTTTACGGGAAGTTGGTTCCATAAAAAACTTTTGAACGGAGAAAGTGTAGAGCGAAACTGGCTAATTTACAGTGAAGAGAAAAAATCTATTTACTGTTTTCCCTGCATGCTATTTGGAAAGCATTCTAATTCATGCTTGGCAAATCCAAAAGTAGGATTTTCTGACTGGAAAAAATTACACCCTCGAATTCCAGAGCATGAAAATTCTGTAGAACACCGTGAATGCTATGTTACATGGAAAAACTTTGAAAAAAGGATTAAAGAGGGCAGTACAATTGATACTGAACTACAGGAAATTATCATAAAAGAAAAAGAGAAATGGCGGCACATTCTCAAAATTATTGTTGATTGTATTTTGTTTTGTGCAGTCAACAACTTGGCTTTTCGAGGTTCAAGTACAAATATACGCGATGCCAATAATTGTGGTATTTTTTTAAATTTGCTAGAGTTTGTTTCTCATTATGATAAACAGCTAAAAGAGCATATTACCTTAAGCAAAGAAAAAAAAGGAATTACAAATTACTTTTCTCCAACAATTCAAAACGAGTTCATCAATTTAATAGGTGACACTGTACGCCAAGAAATATTAAAATACATCAGAGAGGCAAAATATTTCTCAATTTCATTTGATTGTACACCAGATGTAGCCCATCATGAACAAATGTGCCAGATTATTAGGTATGTGAAAGTTTCAGAGGGTGTTTGCTCTATTGAAGAAAGTTTTATTGATTTCATAAAAACTAGTAAAACGACTGGAGCTGGTTTAACTGAAGAGATTCTACAAAAAGTAGAAGCCGATGAACTTGATATTCAAAATTGCCGAGGGCAAACATACGATAATGGTTCAAATATGGCTGGGAAGTATTCAGGAGTCCAGGCCCGTATACAAACAATTAACAGCCATGCACGTTTTATGCCATGTGCTGCTCATTCATTGAATTTGGTTGGTGTTCACGCTGCTGGAGTTTCTCCAGATGCTATCACATTTTTTGGAACAGTACAAGAACTGTACAAATTGTTTGCTTTCAGTGTCAAAAGATGGGAAATATTATCAAACAAACTTTCTACCACTCTCAAGCGTCACTGTGATACAAGATGGGCATCCAAATATTCTGCTGTTCATGCACTTTATTCACAGCTTGATAAAGTCGTCGAGGCCTTGGAGGAAATTTCTAACAACCCTCAATTCCATGACTGTTTATCAGTGGTTAAAAGTCTTCTTAAACAAATTAATTTTAAGTTTGTTTGTTACTCTGTTATGTGGGACAAAATACTAAATCAGATCTCCCGCGTGAATGAACAGCTACAGCACAAAGATATGACCGTGGACCGTGCAGTTAGTCACTTGACTGGATTGAAAGATGCCTTACAAGATATACGAGATACAGGGATTGATGTTATACTGGATGAAGCATCGAACATCTGTGCTGCAACATTTCTTGGAATTGACTGCTTCTTTGAGGAGAAAAGGGCAAATATGTGAAAAAGACTGACTTTGGAATAAAATGAGGACATTGTTTTGACAGGAAAACAAAGGTTCAGCATGGAGTTTCATGTTATTTTGGACAAAGTCTTAGAACAAATTGAATGGCGTTTTAAATGTTTTAGTGAAGTGTTAAATGGCTTTAAATTTTTTAACGGGCAAGTATTTGCATTCTATGACTGTAGAAGATTTAAAAGCTAGTGCAAAACGCTTAGCAAATAAATATGATAAGGATCTGGATACTTCTGAAATAGAGGGGGAAATAGCTAGTTTTAAGTTTCAGGCCAGTCTTTATTTGAAAAAAGTCAGGACTTTTCAAAAGCAACGTCTCTTGACCTATTAAATTTAATCCACAAAATGTCCATAGCCAGATCTTATCCAAACTTAGTAATTGCTTTCAGATTACTTTTAACATTGCCAGTTACTAATGCATCTGGTGAACGAGGTTTTAGTAAGCTGAAAATAATAAAAAATTACTTAAGGTCATCAATGGGTCAAGACAGGTTAACACACCTGGACATTCTATCAATAGAAAAATATATTGCTAAAAATATTAATTACGATGAAATAGTCAATTATTTTGCTGCTCTTAAAGCTAGAAAGGTGAAACTGTAAGTATAAAATAATTCTATTAATAATTTAACAATAATGTTACTTCTACATTTTTCATAAGTAATTGAGCTAGCAATTAATAATAAACAAAAAGTATTCTTCATTCGATTCAAACTATTTAATTTTTATTTATTTATTACAACATGTATTTAGGCTCACATAATCAGCACAGACTATTGAATAAGTTTATTTATATAAGTTAATTTTTAATAAAAATAATATTAAATTATAATAAATATTTAATGAAATTTTTTTTGTTACTATTTAATAGAATTAGCAAATTATAAACGGCCCAATAATTGCAAGACACATTAGTAATAGCAAGATTGTTGTTATATAGCTATTGTATTAAATCTGAAACAGGTATACAATACGATATGACACCAACAACTGCTCCGTTATGACTGGTCGGAAATGGGGAGGGTGGGGAGAGGGGGCGCCAATGTTACTGTTTGCCCCGGGCGCCAATTACCCTAGCTACGGCCCTGACAGCTGTAGGATAACTTTAAAATTATAAAGGCTCATTACAAAGCTCATAACAAACAAACTCGTTTAGTACAAAGCTAGAATAATTCATTACACCAGCCAATTAATTCTAATGTTAGCTCATATAGTTCTATTACTCCTATATATACCTGCAAGGTTACTGGGTGACAGCCTTTATACTGATTCTTGCCCATATGAGCTCGTCTATCAACTGCGAGAACATCAAAGCCAAGCGACTAACAAAATACCCTACATTAAAAAAAGTTAAGTCCCAATTAGTACTGCACTGATTAAACATAGCGTCTCGGAGATGCCCCTATCAAAACTTGCTAGAAAAGTATACACTATAATGCGGCCGCGATATTTCAAGGGATCTTAAGAAGCCACCTAAGAGGTGTTAACTACTAACATTTACAAGTGATTTGAGAGGCCTGCCTTGAACACTTCTGGCTAGCAAGTAAAATTTGAAGTGTTCACAAGCAAGGATAGCACGAGACAATTGACTTGGGCAAAGGCCTAATTAGGCCACGAACTCCAAATAGCTAACCACTAGTTCCTTGGTGCTGACGTTCCCCTAGTAAAAAGGAACCCTGAGTGTCTCAACTTGTAAAAGGACATTTGAAGAGTTGCTCGGTCAAACATACAACTTAATGAGCTACAAAGAGTCGTTAGGTGTCTATTAGAACATGCCTAGGACTGTTTAGTAGGGTATCCTAAAAGTGTGTAAACTGTGTTCACATCTAATGCAGCTACTTGTATTTCCTACTCACGCTATCCAGGTGTTGAAGCGACCTGAAACACAACAGGTCAAACCAGACCAACAAGGCGTCCACCACCATAAAAAAAATTGTTCAAAGGAAATCATAAGACCCGCAGTTAAGCTACAGGTAAAATTAGACATTAAGAGAAATGAAATACTAACTAGTGGACCGTTGGAGGGATGGCTGCAAATTATCGCGCTAAAATGTATTCAACATTTTTTACTTGACATTTTTTTATAGAATGACTTTACTTTCTTAGTTAAAGGTTTACTTGTCAAAAACAACTTTCCATTGGTTTAGATATTTCAGTGATTAATTTTAAGCTAGAAGTCAGTTTTTCCCCTTCGCCCCTCGATTAGAACCGTAAAACGTCCCCTCTCCCAGCTCTTTACTCATTTGTTTACCTTGCTACTTAAGTAAGAATCGAGTTATTCCCAAACAAAGAGAAATATTTTATTTACCGATATAAATCATAGAAACATCAGGGTCTTCATGGTGATGTAAGCAAAGAATGATTGTACAGAGGAGCCACTGCGCGCACAGAAGAAATAATAGCCATTTTCTAGGAAAAAAATGGGTTTTCTTTAGAAGCTTATATTTTGCCCACATCCTGAATTCTTAGCCCTTAAAATGAGCGACCGTTTGTCAAAATTGGTTCAGCCGTTTTTTCATCATTCCATTCGCCGGAAATGGGTCTATCAGTTAATATGTGAGGGTGAGAATGAGAGTGAATGTGTGAATGTGTGAGTGAGTATGAGAGGATGCGTGTGAGAGAAAGTGTGATATAGAGAGAGTGTGTGTTTGTGAACGAGAGTATGATAGACCGATAAGAATATTTTCGTTAAATTGATTACTTAACCTTTTTACTCGCGAATTGTATTAATAATATTGATTTATATGCGAATTAACAATAACAACATTCCAATAACCATAGATATTTCCCCAGTCTAGGAAATTAATTCCCTCAGTTAAAATATATAGGTAAAAGATGTGCTAGGACCAGCCATTTTGTGATAGTAAGAATAACAACAATGTTTGATTTATCTAGTAAGAGTGAAACTTGAGTATGTAAAATAGCTTAAGCCGGTCCCACACTATTCGCGAATGTTAACGAATGTTCGTGCATCAAGTGACTCTCCTAAATGTGTAGGAGATACACAAATAGTGAATGTTCAGTCGAATATTTGGGTATTCGTGGGGCGTATGAATGTATGTATACTCCATTCACGGTAGGAATTACTCTCTGAAAGGTGTTTCTTTCATACCAATATCCTACTATATAAGTTGGGAATGCGTTTATATTGTAACACAATTTGTTGGCATTGTGTTGGTCAACATGTTATGTTACAATATAAACGAGGCTTTTAGGAGGACAGGTCAGTTGTGTTGGATACAAATAGCAAGCCACCGCCTGACCTGTTTTGCCACCCAATATGCTGATATGAATACTATGATTAGTGTAGAAGAAAGTGAGGTGCAAAGTTTATCTTGGGTGATAAATCTATCACAACAACCTACAGACAGGCGTGTAATGTGTGCTGATACATTTGTAACAGCAGGACACAGCAACTCCCTTGTTTGCCTTGAACTACTAGCTCTGAGTGTCAGAAGCGACTTTCAGAGGAAGTAGGTGGCTTGTTAATGCCTAAAGTACCAATCTGTAGTCACAGAGTCTAAAAGTGTAATTTGGTTGTGAAGGGAAAATGGAGTTGGTTGGTGAAGGTTTGTATGTTGGGAGCAGCAGAGTTGTGTGGTGTTTACTATATCGAGCCCTCGTACACTGTGATGGAAACACAAGCGCAGTTAGGCCCGATGTGAGTGGTGTAGTGAGTGAGTAAGTTCTAGACGAGCTGAAAGAAAATACATGAAATAATATTAGACACTAAGTGAAGATGGCGTTGATGAAAGTGAAAGTGTGAATAGAATGATTTTGGTACGTAGTTTGTGTGGACGTGAGAGGATGGGGACCCAGGGATTGGCTATGCTTAGAAAGAGGAGTGGTTAGTAGGAAAGGGTTGATTGGGAAGGTGTGCAGATGTTAATTCTCATACGAGTCGGGGCTTCTTGTATCTCCTTGTCTCACGGGGGTCGTACTGGCCCAATCTTCTAATTGTGGCGTTGTCCTCTACCTCGCTGGCTCGTTTATAGAGCTTGTCGCCTCGCTTCCGGAAGATTTCCTGAAGTGTCGCACTGCCAGTGGTAGCGTGTATGTACTCATTGCTGGATCGGGTGTTCACACCTAGGATACTCCTAAGAATCTTGTTTTGTACTACTTGTAGTGTACCTATCACTGACTCGGGAGCATACCCCCACGCCTCGCATCCGTATAGCAGAATCGGTTGTACTAAGCTCTTGTACAGTAGCAACTTGTTGTTGATCCCCAGCACTGGGCTCTTGAGCAGGCCATAGTTTGCGATGAAGGCCCCCATTGCCTTTTTTCTTGTGTAGTCTGCGTGTTCCCTCCATGCGAGTCTGGCATCTAACATCACCCCGAGGTATTTCATAGAACTCTTGTAGGGGATATCCTCTTCCAACACTACAAGCTGGGCAGGTGTTTGGGGTCTCCTCCTAGTAATCAACATGGCTGACGATTTTTCCGCATTGACTTTTATTCTCCATTTCTCCAGCCAACTGCTGAACTCGTTCAGGTACCGCTGCAGGCGGCGATGGGCGTATTTCACGTTCTTGTTGGCTATGGTGAACATCGTATCGTCTGCAAAGAGCCTAATCGTTACCATCGGGTCCGTGGGGATGTCAGCGACATACACGGTGTATAGGAACGGGGAGAGTGCCGACCCCTGTGGCACCCCCGCTCCGACCCTATGAAGGGGCGACCTTTTCCCTTCCATCTTGACCTGGAATTGTCGTCCAGTTAAAAAGCTCTTGATTAGCTGCACGTAGATTTTTGGGAAATTGGCCTGGATCATTTTGTAGATAAGGCCGGCGTGCCAGACCTTATCGAAGGCCTTTTCTACGTCCATAAGTACCGCTATCGTTATTTCCCCTCGATTGAAGCTTTCTGTCGTGTCCTCCACTAGGCTCAGGACTGGGTGTATTGTTGAATGCCGGTTTCTAAATCCGAATTGTACGTCAGGGATAATCCTGTGCTCCCTGCCGAAGGCTTTCAGTCGCTGCAGAATTATTTTTTCGAATAATTTTCCTATGTTGCTGAGCAGACTGATGGGCCGCCTGTTCTGCGGGAATTTGCCGTCCTTTCCTGGTTTGGGCAGTGAGACGACGTCTGCGACCTTCCATGCCTCCGGGAAGTAGCCTGCCAGCAATGCCGTTGAGAACATTCTTGATAGGAGCTGAATCACCCCTTCCGGGACGTGTCGTAGCATCTCGTTCGAGATCCTGTCATGGCTAGCCGCTTTTCGTAGTTTCAGCCTTTCCACTTGGTAGGCGACTTCGTTTCTTGTTATAGGGGGCGGTAGCTCTACATCCGGATCTGCTAGGTATGCTCTGACCGCTCTTTTTACTGTTCTGGTAAACTCTTCGTCCTGAGGCTCAGAGTTTGCCTTGAACTGATCTTCGAGCGATTCCGCAATGGCCTCTGCCTTGGCCTCGCTCCGGTATTCCAACCCTCTTCTTCCGTGGATGACCGTGGTCCCTGCCTTCCCTTTTGTGCCTTTAAGTTGTCTTGTCACCTTCCACACGTTGCCGTCCCCAGCCAATGTGTCCTCTACGTACTCGTTCCAGTTTGAGATCTTCAGAGTTTTGGCCTTCCTACGCACAAGGGCTCTTAGCCTGTTGTATTCTGCCCGATGCCTTGGATCCCGGTGCTGCTGCCATTTCCTACGCGCTTCCCTCTTCAGGGCTATCAAATAGCTCAGCTCCGGGTCGTCCCTCCTCCACGACACCGGTGGTGTCTCGAATGCAGTTGTTTCTCGGTATGCTTCGAGTAGTGTAGCTGTCAGGAGCGTGATGGAGCTGTCCACTTCTTCTGGGGAATTTACCTCCATGTTTAATGGAACTGCATCTGTCAGTACCCGCCGATACTCTCCCCAGTCACTTCTGGGTATCTTCCTCCTAAGGTATGATAGTCTTGGATTTGTCTTCAGCGATATCCTTCCGAAGACCGGGAGATGGTCTGAGTCGAGTTCATTCAAGGTTTCGAGTTCTTCCGGCAACGTGTCGAGATCCGTCAGGACGACATCCAGGACATCTGGGAGATTCCTGTAGTTGGATGGGTAGTACGTCGGCTCGTTGGTCGCCAGGACTGTGTAGTTTTTGGTTTCTGCCTGGGCAGCCAGTGTCCGGCCTGCCTGATTAGACACGCGACTGTTCCAACTCGTATGTTTGCAGTTTATATCTCCGGCTATGAGGAAATCCTTTCTCGACGTGAGCTTGTCTAGGTCCTCAATGGTGAATGGGACAGCAGGGCTTCTGTAGACGGCGGTGAACACTATCTGTTTCCGCCCTGTGGGAATCACAATCGAAGTGGATTCGATATAATTCATAGCCGGTAAACACGTTTGGTAGTGTGCAAGGCTGCTGCGCACCAACACGGCTGTGCCCCCTCCCCTGCCTGTTGTTCTATCGTTGCGATACATCTCGTAACCGGAGAACCGCATCTTCTTTTGTTCTGCTAGGTGGGTCTCACAGATCAGAGCTATGTCGACTCCATATGTATACAGAAGTTTTCGGAACTCGTATTCTTGTTGTAGTATCCCATTAGCATTCCAGAACAGAATGTTTAATGAGACTTCTTCACCTCTTCCCTGCTTAGTTACCATCACAGAAAAATTCGGATGCGGCTTCCAGAAGAAGCATTATTTTAGTTGTTTTGTCGGGAGCATTCTTCAGCCTTACTAGGTACTTCCTGAGGAGTTGGAGTATGCCCACAATGTTTATATCCTTGATAATTTGTAAAATGTCCTTCAAGTCAAAGGATTCATCCAAGTCTCGTTCTTCTTTTTTATCCTTCTTGGCCATCTTCTTGACAGCTCCGCTATAAGATGGCTGGTTCAATCCCTTGTTTGTTGATAGTGTTGGTTGGCTAGCAGAAAGTTGCTGGACAGTTGGGGGTTTGAGATACCCCGCCATGCGGGAAGGAGGGCTAGCCACTTTGCTTTCCCCCTCTTTTGTCTTTCCTGACACTTGGTTTTTCTTTTCCAACTCTCGTATATAGTTAGGGCAGTTGCGATAGTTTGCTGCGTGTTGACCCTTGCAGTTCACGCATTGTGCTGGTGTTGTTTTATCTTTTTTCTGGCACTCTACCGTCAGGTGCTCTCCTATACACTTTACGCAGCGTGGTTTTTGGGCACAGTAGTTCTTAGAGTGCCCAAAACGCTGGCAACGGTGGCACTGTAAGACTGTGCTCTGTGAAGTACGGTACTCCTCTATTTTCACTACCGTGTGGTTGATGACTGTCTCCTTGAAGATCTCTCCCACTCCTTCTGTCCTCGCCAGGGTGCATACGAATATTGGTAGGGGTCTCGGTGTCACTGATGTTGGAGAAGATTTTGAGTATATTTGCCTCACATCAGTCGGCGTGAATCCCCTGTCCTCCAGCTCCTCCTTAATTTCTGCGCATGGCATACTTGCATGCAGGCCCTTGATGACAGCCTTGAAGGGCTTGTCCTTGGGCAGTACATATGTAAAATGTTCGAGCGTGTTTTGTTTAAGTAGTTTTAACAATGCGGTGTAGTCCCTGTAGGATGTCGTGACTACTTTAATACCCTGAGCAATACAATACACCTTGTAGTCATCCTGCAAGCTGGTGTTTAGGAGCTTTATAACCATGTTATATTTTGTCGCGTTTGTTATGACCACCGGAGGGGTCTTTATACGTCGTGGGGTGGAACTTACATTTGTGCCTCCACTTGGTTGCCCCGTTTGACTGTTGGATGGTTCGTCCTGTAGGCTAGACAAGCTAGCAAACTTGTTATTTACTTTTATAGCTTTCGTTTTCAGAACTTCTTGTTCCGGCCTTGTCTTGAACTTCCTCTTGAGTCCAGAGACTGGCTCAAAGGCTATATCTGTTTCAGTGTTTGATGGGCTCCCTTCCTGGTCTTCCATGGCTTCATCGTCTGTTCCTTCCACGTCTATTTCTCCATCAGATACGGAGGCCATTACCCCCTCTTTACGTGTCCCTTGCGGGGTAGCACGCTACCCTTCTTCAGTCGGCACGTAATATATCACAATTTAACAAAATAATTTAAATAAATAATAAATATATATACACTCGTTAACGCCGTTTAACTACACTGACGCACTGTGTAAAGCACTGTTGTGTTTATGTTGTCATTCAACTCACTGACTCTACACGACTTCAGACGGCACGGATAAATTCGCACAATGAACAATTTAACAACGTTTCACTGCAACGTCCAAACGCACACAGTAACAGCAGGATGACTACATACATTATATTTAAATCATAGGGCATAAGCAAATATTTAAAAATAAAGAAAAGGAAGGAGAAAAACAACAATGTAAACAACTTATATATTTTAAACTTAATATCCTTGATATAAAACAAATAAACAAACAATTTCCGTAATATTTATAATAATTGTTGCACCATAAAGTAGTGTGTTGGTATCATTTGTAAGGAAAGAGAAATGTTTTACTTATTCATATACAACCGTGCACGAAATTAAACATTTCTATGGTGATCTAAACAAAGAATGAAAAGCTGAAAATTCGCTAGGAAAATGGGGCTTTCGTTGAAAATTACTCATTTTACCGACATCCTAGGCACCTACCTAATCTTTAAAATGAGTGGTCGTTTATCAAAATATGTTCAGCACTTCCCGTAATTTTTATAGCTAGAGTCTTGCTAATCAAAATATATATAAGATATGATAGAGAGCGAGAGAAAATACGATAATGTGAGTGTGTGAGAATGAGTGTAAAAGACTGATACTGATCAAGTGAGAGAGATCGAGTGAGTGTGAATGAGTGATAGTGAGAGAGTACGTGTATGTGTTAGAGAGAACTGGGAGAAGTGGGAAAGAAAGAGTGTGTGCGAGAGAGAAAGTGAGAGATAAAGGAAGAGAGAGTATATGATGGAAATTGTCTGATAAAGTGTGTGAGGGAGTGTGTGTGAGAAAGAGAGAGCGTGTGTAAGAACGAGAGAGCGTGTGAGATATATCATTTAAGTGAAATTTTTGGAGAAAGACTGTGAGATGTATTGTGTGAAAGAGAGCGAAAATTCGAAAATGCGAGACCGTGAGAGAGAGACTTTGAGAGAGAACGTTAGAGCAAGAGAAAGTTTTAGAGAGATAAAGTCTTAGAAAAGAAAGTTTTAGGGAGAAAGATTGAGAGAGTGTTTGATAGAAAGAGAGATTGAAAGAAAGTAAAAGACATATAGAGATAGTTTGGATGAAAGAAAGCTCGAGAGAGATTGTTTGAAATAGAACGAATTTGATGGAGTGATTTAGAGAGAGTTTGAGAGATAGTTTGATTAATTGAAAGAGTTTGAGACAGAGAAATAGACAGAGAGGGTGTTTGAGAGTGTGTGTAAGAGAGAGAGAGGGTAAATGTAAGAGTTTTTATGAGAAAGTTTGAAAAAGACAAAGAGTTTGAGAGAGAGATTAAAAGTTGAAGAAAGAAAGAGTTTGAGAGAGATTAAGAGTAAGTGTGATAAATATAATGTATGAAAGAGTGTTTAATAGTGTGTGTGAGTAGAGAGAAAGATGGGGGAGAGGGCGTGAGAGAGAAAGTTAATGTGAAAAGATAAATGGAATACACAAAACATTATTTTGAAATATCATCCCCTCAATATTAAGTATTAGGATGGAAACAAATTGAACTTACTGTATTTGTATTGTGTTTCTATATGATAAAATGGATATAAAACCACATTATTTGAAAAAATTAACAACATTCCCCCCCTCCCCCCAAATATGTTTACCCGTCATGAAATAAATCACTTAATAATTATTTCGTCAAACTAATACTTGGCCTAGATTCACGGGTAGTATTTTCCCCTTTGATAACCTTTTAGGAGACACCACAAATAAAGGAGGGTACAGCAGGCGATTTTAATTATCTTTTCTTAGGAAAGAATAGCAGTTAGGCCTGAAGGCGTTGTTCATAATCATCAGGGGGGAAATGCTCTGAACAAATAAAATACTAATCAGGATTCCATTTTCCATCCCGTTTAATAGTGAATACTTCTTCGTCTGACATCAGAATCTTTATGAAAATATTGTGTATCCCTTAGTTAGATGACACACGGCAACGGTAGTATTAGTACGATACTTTTCGTAACACTTCACGCATAAATAATAGGAAAGCTTACAAAACACACCAACATTTACTATTCGAAGTGACTTTGTTAGCATACTTGACATAAAGAGGAAGCTGATAACGAGCGCGACACCGCACAGTCACATGTACTGAACAGAAGCAAGCTCGGCTAGGCCACGAGATGACGTCACAGCAGCGCCGCGCTAGGGCAGAGCTGAATGCTGGCCGGTATAAGGAACGAGCCAAACTTATACTCTATAACCTTGGGTATAACGACCGATCAAGATAAACAAATACATGTTAAAATTTCTCAGGGGGAGTTGGAGAAATTGTGGGGAGTGGGGAGCTCAACATTTCCAAAACTAATACATTCAATTACTTCTCTGTATGGTAAAGAATATAAATTCGTTAAGTACTGTACGTACGGGAACTAATAAAAATATGCATTTACATAATAATAATAATAATAATTTAAAATTACATTTTGAGAAATAGTGCTGATAGACTATTATAATAGAGAGAAAAAAAAATTGAGATGAGGTATAAAATAAAAATTTTGCAGATAGGTAGAGATAAATCAAACCCAAGATAGCTAAAATAATAATAGACTCTAAATTTCTCAAAGTGAATTTGGAAAAGGGGGTTTGGCGATGGGGGGTTAAAAATCTACAAAACTAATAGAAACAACTACATCTCAGTACAGTGTAGTTCAAAATTGAAATTTAGCAGGCCGGTAACTGCACCACTCCAAATAACTATTAAGTCTGAACATTTTAAAATTAAACTCCATGAAATAAAGGGAGGGGGGGTGGAAGGGCTATAAAAAACCTTTTAGGTCTAGTAGAAAATTGAAATTTGTCTGGCAGGTAGAAGTACAACTATAGATAACGAAATTATTCTTAAAACTATAAGTGTTTAAATGGGAGTTAGAGAAATTATGATTGGGGAGGAGAAGGGAAAAATTTCAAAAACTAATAAAAACAATTACTAACTGAACAATATGTTTGGTAAACTAAGATGCTTACTTGAGTGATTCTTTCAAATTAATTAAGTTTTAAATAGTAAATTAAAAAATATGTATATGGGTGTTCATTACAACAATGCCTTCCCGTAAAAGAGCCATTGTTATCGTGCTTGCAGTTGTGTCCTAAATGTAGGCATTTTTTCAGTTATTTAGATTTAGTTTGGTTTATTAAATAGTAAATCTAAGCTATTTATCTTGGTGTTCATTTCAAAAATTTATCCGCGTAATCGAGCAAATATTCACGAAAAGATTGCAAATATTTAAAAAATATATATAATTTTGTTCCTTCTTATAGGTAGTAGTTAATTTGTGGCTTCATAGAAATACATACAAAGTTCTTAGCTCACACGTGTCTGAAATTGTGTTTTTGGTAGCTTAGATCAGGTTTTCCCAAACTGCGAGGTGCGAAGGGATTTCAGATGAGGCGCAGCATCGTTATATCTGTGAACCAATTTTTCACTTTCTTTGACTTGCTAAATTCTGATTGGCTGTAAAAAATTAATATTCTGTTTGACTTATGAAGCAATAAAATTAATTTTTATCTTTGCATCTACATACATTTGTATGAAAGTAATTTCTCAACAATTTTGATAATTTGTATTGCAGAAATCGACTAGCAGTTGAAAAAGGCCTTCTTTGTGTGTTACTCGTATGTAAACAAAAGCTGACTTGAACCATCTCTGTGATAGGAAAACAAACTCATTCTTCCAAACGACGTGTACATATTTTTCATGAATAATATTTCCATCATACAATGTTAAAACAAACTTGATATTTTATGAATGTTTCACAAAACTTTACTAGCCTATTCTTAATAAACTCCTACAAAGTTCCTATCAGAAAATAAATAAATTAATGTAATAATAAATGCCTCATTTTTGTATTTTAACGTATAAAAGTTATTTTTATTCTAAGAAAGTGAGGCTTAAAAATTACTTTTAATGTTCATGTAAGGCTCAAGAGTATAGAGTTTGAGAAAAACTGGTTTAGATTATTCGCTAGAAGTAAGTTAGTTTACCCAACAAATGTGAGCGAAGCCGTGGGCAAACTCGAGTAGGTTAAAATAATTAGAAAATAAATTAAGGGTTGATTAATTCATTTAACAAAATTAGTAAAGAAATATACGCGGAAAAACAGATAAAATATACTTGGGCACTGAAAAATGTTCAAAATTCAAAATAATACAAAATTATTAACATGGAGAGGCCATATTCATATGCTAATTACTTAAAACGGGTTTGAGTACAAAATTCAAAATAAAACTAAATTATTAAAATGTTTGTGCTAATTAATCAAAAAGGGTACGGGTACAAAAAAATGTATTTGTGGTACAATAAGGTGCAAAAAACTAATACAAAACTTTGACAATGCAAATTTTCAACATACAAAAGTGGTACTACAGGTTAATAAACGTGCTGAAATACCTTGGGAAGTAGTAAATTGAGAGAAGGCAAATGTATTTTGAAATGTAGTATATACTATTTAACTAAACACTACACACCTTGCCATCTATTAGCATCACTACAAATTATAACTAATGTTTCCAAAGACAACACAAACACTTTAAATTAATGGTCTAAACATTAATTTTACGAAAAGTCATTTGGCCTAAAAATTTACTTCGCAACAGTCATTTGGCCTAAAAATTAAATTCACAAAAGTCGTTTGGCCTCAAGGCATTTGGCCTAAAAGTCATTTGACCTAAAGTCATTTGGCCTAAAGGCATTTCGCCTACACTTTAGGCCAAACGACGGGTACCCTGAGGGAGTAGGAATGAGGGAGGTAAAATTCATAAGAATTGGAACTTTCCTATATTTGAGTGGATGGAGAGTGAGAGACCAGAACACCCGACAGGGATTTGAACTCCGATTTCCCCATCATAGACAGTCTAGTCTACAGTGAGAATGACGCCTTAGATCATGCGGCCACGAAATCGATTGAAACCTTACTAAGACGCTAAGAATTATTTTATTTATTTTTAAACAAAATTTATTATGCTGTATTTAATTCTCCTTTCCTCAACTATATCAATATTATGTTTTGTAAGTGACTTCCATGAAATCTTATCAATTACAGTTCACATAGACTACTGACCTTGAAGCCGCCAAATAAAGAGAGCTGTTAAGATTTCAAAATATTACTATTGATGCTTTCTACAAACACTAGAGTGAGACGTAATCGTGGATTTTTCTCTCGGA
The DNA here is from genome assembly GCA_901482245.1 of Timema douglasi. Classification (NCBI taxonomy): domain Eukaryota; kingdom Metazoa; phylum Arthropoda; class Insecta; order Phasmatodea; family Timematidae; genus Timema; species Timema douglasi. The sequence goes on from CABEEJ010004962.1 coordinate 47,697, forward strand.
AAGTGTAATTTAGGGCTGTAAGCTTACCTACAAATAAAAAGTATAAAAACGGTAAATTTGGTTTATTTTAATATTTGAAAATCTACTAAAAGAAGTTCCGTAATAATTCTCCTCCATCTTTTTTTAATCGTGAATCAGATCAATCCAAAAGTTATCCACAACTTATCACTGATTGAAAAGGTAGATAATAAAAAATATACCCACATTAGAGTAGAGATTGCATGGTAAGTCCAGAATGATAAAGCATACATGAAAAACCATCTACAGTCAACCAGGTCAATATTCTAAAATCCATCTCCCGATCACTGGCAATCCAGTATATTACCAGCTTGACGCCACGTGGCCACTGTTTTGAGTTTGGTTCAGATCTCAAATATTTTTATTTACATCTTTTATAATGATAATTATCTTAAATTTATCAAACGGGGATAAAAGGGACTGAAACAAATATCCAAACATACACACACACACACACACACACACACAAAATCTGCATTAAATGTAAACCAAATAAATAAACTCCAATTCATGATGAAGGTATTATTTTGTTTTATTTATGAGTGATAAGCTTGGAGCCAGAACGATAGTAACTTCTCTCAGTCGCTTAAAGTGTATTGACCTATAACAAGGCTTGAAATTCACGCCTAAACAAATCTATTGTTCGTTCACGGTAGGAGTTTACCTGGGAAAGGACTTTTTTCCCTAGCAGAAATCTATTATATAGTAGGATATTGGTAAGAAAAAAGACCTTTCAGAGGTAAACTCCTCCCGTGAATGAAGTTCGCTCCGTTTCTTGAATATTCATTTGTCGGTAGGTATTTTGATTGTAGTGCTATGTGAGGTAACATAATTGATAGCCGGATATAAAGGGGCTAAGTCTCTAGAGCAGATTATTTTCAGGTCCATTTAAATTCTCACTGATTGAAAATTAATAATATAATTCTACTATGATCTAGATAATGAAGAAGCGTCTAAAATGAAATTGAAAGCTATCAACATAAATACAACCGTAATATAACTAATATAATTAAATTATAAATTTGGACTCATAGGCGTGTGAATAATAGTGTTAGTCTTTAATAGTCTCGTTTGTCAGTGTTGGAGAGCTCCCGGTTCAGATCCAGGATAGATGGACTGAGGTATTTTACGCTCAATATCTATCTTTATTCCTCCCCACAAATGCCGATACAATTCCTTAAAATTCAACCTCCCCCATCTCAACTCTATCAGTGTAGAATATGTAGCTATCCCGGATGGGTAGTAAGACATTAATGATGAAAGCGTGGGAGATGGGGGAAGGGAGGGAGCGCAGCTAAGAAATGTAAGACAATCAAGAGGGTTTAACGACGTGAAAGCGTGGAAGAAACAGTACATGATAAATGGAATGGGGAGGGATGTGGTTAAATATGAAAGTCAGAAACCTTTTTCAACTTAATTCACTTATTGATGGATGAATAGGCTTAATCCATAGGTAGGGGGAGATTAGTTGGGGATTTAAACCCTTTCCGCCACAAAACCTGACAAAAAATTAATACTCCTTTTTATTGTTTAAAAAAATATCAGAGTCAAAGAAAATATGTGTTAATAATTCAACACCTTAGCTCAGTTGGTAGCCTAGCTTTCCACTGAGCTAAGGGTCCCAAGTTCTATTCCCGACATGGCCAAAAATGTTATCATTGGTGAAATGTGGGTTTATCCTTTCAAATTGATAAATTAATGGTCGGGGACTGGATGTTGTGCCTGTCCTAGTCTTAAGTTAGATTATAAGGCATATGAAGCAATGAAAGGCCTAGCTGGTAGTGGAAAATATATGATTTGAATAAAAAAAACTGGAAACAGTCACGTAAGTAAAAAAATATCTATAAATAGTAACCCATATTCACATGTTTATACATTGTTGTTTTTAAGGGTAGCCACCCCTTGGGACATCACTTACAGTATAAAGAATTCCGGATTCACCTTACCACACCTGACTTTGTACTATGAAGAATCACGTGACCAAGACTCTTAACTGATAATTTTACCAGAGCAGGTCTTTACCGAGGCTTGGAGCCGATAACAAAATAAATATGTTTCAAATACTAATAACCACTATCTACTGATAAGATTAATAAATGCATACGAACATTAAATTCTGTCAAATTTGTTTGACCTTAAGTACTCTCCGTTCACCATGAGAAGTGACGCTTGATTGATTGATTGATTGATTGATTAAACTATGAACTTATATTATCAGTTGAGCCATAGTATAACCCGTAAAAATAGGACTACTACCTATCATGGTAAATGTAATTTAAGACTAAATTTGAATACTGTAGTTAGCTAATTTATAAATAGTAAATTTCACCAAAATATTCTAAGTTTTCATAATGAAAGATATTTTTATACATTTTATTAATCTCTAATTCACAAACCTACGAGTAGTGATAAATTTAGTACACTTGGAGATTTTTTTTTAATGTTTTAAATGGTACATACTTAGCACGAAAAATATACATAATTGAAAGGGGGGGGGGGAGGGTGTTGGTGACGTGATAAAAGGCCAGTGCAATTTCAGTTCATATAGCAAAATATTTTTTTGGTCAAATAAAATAAAATATGGGCTCTAGTAGCAACAATTAGTTTAATATTTTTCGCATGGTGATATAAATAGTTGTTGAGTATCTTTCTAAAGCATAACAGCATTAAATGAGAAACTTTTAAAATGAAGCGAAGGAGTCATTAAATTCCAGGACATTTTTGTCAGATGTGCAACCACTGTGTATATAACCAAGTGAAGGAAATTAAACTAAACATTCCTTGCTACTGTAACTATATTTTATTTATTTTGGACAGTAAAGTTTAGCTTTTAAATTTTCAAGATCACTCACCTTTTCTCGCGTCCATTCCCCCTGACTTCAATTTCCTATCCATAGCTACCAATTTAAAAACAATAAATATACCCTGATTTTGGTTGGAAGAACAGTATAGAAAATGCATACATATTTCTTTGCGGCCAACATTGATAACCTTTTACTATATTATGTGTGTTATTTTATAGGTATTGATCATATCTATATACACTGGTAGCTTAAGATTACATGACTTAATGTATGAATATATTAAAATGGTTTTAGTAACTTTAGTAACTAACTTCTACTGTTTTTCCTACCAAAATCATACTATAGCATTTAGTAACATTCAATATTCATATATTTTCTTAGCCCCCAGCGTGGGGTAGTTAAGAAGGGGGAAGAGGGGTGTACTATAAATAATTGATTCAATTAATATTTTCAATATTGTATATTTGCAGACAAATTTTTGCTCTAACTTATTTTAACGTCACAAAAAATTTAATATTTACCCAAAAAATTAATCAAATAAACAACTAGGCCTGTACACACCAATAGAGTTTCTATAATCCTTCTTTTTTATTAAAAATTTTTTTTCATATAATATTATTATCAATATAAGATATTGACCTTTTGTTGTGGCACAAAATCATACGTAAATCAACAAACTAAAACTAGTAATAGTTTTTGTATATAAGTTAAATTCTCTCTTTACTAAATTATAATATTTTAGAATGTTTTCTAGAATGTAGCAATCCATGAAAGGCTAGTCTTTAAGTTTCTTATAAGGAAAGAGTAAATAATTTTACAAATAATCAAATCGATTTAAGATCAGTCCAAGAACCGCCAAATAAAAAAAGCTTTAAAGACATATTCCCTTTTTTCAGGTGACCCAGTTCGTAGTTCGTGAGTTCCCGTCATGCCCTAGCGAGTGGCCCAGTGTGATCCGGATGTTGACTGACAATTATATAACCAGCCATTTATCTAAATAAATATAACGCCTGCTCTTTACCTATTTGTGCATAATGTTGATGAAAATCAGGGGAAGATCTTTTATAAAAACAATAGCTACCCACTTTGGTGGCCGCATGGCCTAAGGTGCTACTCTCACAGTAGATTAGACTGCCGATGACGGGTAGATCATGGTTAGAATCTCAGTTGGGTGTACTGGGGGTTATATAAACAAAATTGTTTTCTACTCTCCTACCACGCTAATGCGAGTACACTTCCTAAAATATAACCTTACTTATCCTTAAAACCATTAGCATAAGTAGTACACAAGCGGATAACCCAAACGGGTAGTAGTAATACATGGTACTTAAAATATCTGTTTGGAGCGTAAATCTATGACTTTTTAGTTGAGCTCAGGCGACCTGGTGGTCTAGGGGTAAGGTGTCGAACTTCTGTGCTGGGGTCCGGGGTTTAATCCTCGGTTCCGGTACAGATTTATCTGATTACCAAACCCTTCCTTCACCTCTGACAAGACATCTTGTGAATGTGGGGAATTCCAGGCCTCCACCGTGGTTCGGATTCCACGTTAAACTGTAGGTCCTCCATTTCATCTCACAATCACCCTACCATTACACATTGGCGTAAGTGCGTATAACCCTAACGGGTAGTAAGACGCGGTGCTACTAATAACAATAATAATAAGTTGAACTGCCAATACTTAGTTAAAATCATCCGACCAGGCTTAAGTACGTTGGGCTATTTTTTTTGTGTCTGGTGTAATCTATCTTCTTATATTATTTTACATATTACCAGACTTGGGAGTAATAGGACCAGCCAAAACTACTAGTCGGAGGATCAAATCGACATTTAACAAGACCAACATGTAATTTAACCTGAAATACACTGTCCTCAAATGACGTCATAGTTTCAGAAAGAAATACTGGCTGCGTCCAACGCAGTAAGAATAGCCGCATATTAATAAGTCTGTGCAGTTTCATTGATTAAAATAACGTCTAGTCCTAAGCTAAACCGATTGCGTCCAACACAGGACGAATAGCTGTGCCTTCGTTGTCTTGTATACTTTAGTAAGTCCGCGTGATTCCATTTATTCAAATTACATTACGTTCACATAGCTATATTGGCCACGTCTTGTACAAGGGAAGAGGCAATACATGAGTGGTATAATAATATTGTCTATTCATCAAGCCACATTTATATATCTTTTGTATTAGACAATGATCTGGTTATTAATTATAAGAGAGAAACGTATTCTTGATATGTTATGATCACGCGTAGTAAATTCCTGCACACCAGTTTGACCAACACCTCTCTTTGGAAGTGAAGATTTTGGAGGATAGTGTGCTGCAAGTTGCAGTAAATAAATATTGAGCTTGTTGACTGTATATTTTATGCGGAGTCTATTTTTATTTAGCGTAGGCCTACAATATGTTGGCAACATGGAGTCGTGAGGTTTGCTGAATATGCCACTTATGTATAGTTTATTTAAGTCTAGAGATATTTTCATTTCTCTAATAACGTGAAGCGAGAAAAGGTCAGCGTTGCCATTTTTATAGCAAAACACTTTTTTGGTCAAAATAAATCAAATATTGCTTCAGTACAAACATAAAAGATTAATTTTATTCACGTGGTGATATCAACAGTTTTTTAATATCCGTCAAAGGTGTCCTGGAAATGTATGAGAATATTTTCTTTAAAAAAAAAAAAGTTTATCAGCTATTGCCACGATGCTCTTGACAGATACTCAACAACTGTTGATATCATCATGCAAAGAAAGTTTATTATTATTATTAGCACCGCGTATTACTACCCGTTCGGGTTATACGCACTTACGCTAATGTGTAATGGTAGGGTAATTGTGAGATGAAATGAAAATGAAGGACATACAGTTTAACGTGGAATCCGAACCACGGTGGAGGCCTGGCATTCCCCACATTCACAAGATGTCTTGTCAGAGATGAAGGAGGGGTCTGGTAATCAGATACATATGTGCCGTGACCAAGGATTGAGCCCCGGCCGCCAGCACATAAGTCTGACACCTTACCCCTAGACCGCCAGCTCACCCAAAGAAAGTTAAACCGTGTATTTGTACTGAAGCAATATTCGATTTATTTAGTCAACATAACAGTTGTACTATAAAAATTGCCAAAACACTGACCTTTTCTCTAGTTCCCTGCACCCCCACTTTAAACACATAACCCAACAAAAAGCAAATAAAGCCCTAAATGAAAGTGAAACGAGAGCTTAGCTTAGAAGGGGACGAGATATCACAAACCAATATAAAACAAAAGACACAACCGCTTGTCATTGGCTACTGCATTGTTAATATCGAGTGTTTCTTGTTGATGGTGAAAGTGTTTGATTGAGGTGAGTCTGGTCAGTCAGGTAGCTAGGCGCAAGCGCACGGTTGATCGGTCGCGCAGACGCAGAAGCGATAGTGTGTCGACCCGGAAGACTGGACGCAGTGTTCGTCCGCCCATAGACAATCAATGGAAAAGAACCATTGCGATACATTTTCGAACAAACACAGTGGTGCCCAAACAAGAGGGTACCAGGGTACATTAGACCGACCCAGATTATTATTTAATATAATTTGTACCTGTCCACATGATAAGATACGGTTACCTGTAGCTTAAAGGCAAATTATTTTAATATGTTTTAATAATTTTCAATTCAGTATTTTTCAACCGGTGTGCCGTGGGAGTTTGAGGGAAGATCAAGAAGCAAAAATTAAAATTGAGTAATATAAATAAATAATTATGAAATCCATTATCAACATAGGGTCCGAGGTTCAATCAGTTTATCGTGAGTTGAAGAATGTTGAAAATCGCTGCGTTTATTTGCTATGAATTTTTGTACACAAAATTATGTGGTCACACCTATCGTTCTTCTACGTTTATTAAATACATTTTTTATGTTTAAAAATAAAATAGATAATTCAGATTTTAAATTATTGGCGAAAGCTGATGACTTTAGTATGTAGTACAAGTAGGATATAGGTCTGTGACGATTAAGTTTTATCAGCTATATTTGTGGGCATATCGTGTAGAAATACGTTTGGATCTGCCAAAATAACTTTATTTTAGTTTTGGGAAAGTTCCTGTAGCTACCTTGAAACTAACTAGCTATCTCTCTGGCCTTAAGGAGCTTGAAAGTTCATGGCCGCCCACAAGTAAGCTCGTAGTCCAATCCTATCCTGAGACACAATCTTAATCAACACTTTGTTTTCAAAGACTCTCGATTTATTCTCTTGGAAGAGAGCGCGCTTTCCATTCGTAAAGAACAAGGAGTAAGATTACAGTTTTGTATACTCTCAGATTAATATTTCAAGATAGAAGCCAAGATTACAACAACTTACAAATTTAATAATAGCAAACATTATCTACATGATTTACCATGCTATCGTGAAAACCTCCTCTATATAGATTCTAGAAATCTCCACTGTTATAAATATTACCTGTAGAATGTAGAGTATTCACGGACCTTTCTTTCGACAAATCTTTGCCAAAATAAATAGGGCTTCAACAGAAACTGTTAAGACTTGTAGCCCATTCCCTAAAATAAACAATAACAATAAAAAGTTCTCACACCTCTGGCTATGCACACGCATTCGATACTGGAAACCAGACATCTCTTTCGTCTTCATTATTGTCATTTACGTATCTATATTAATGAAATGAAGAGTTTGTCTATAATGAGCGTTGTTTGATATCCACCCCACACAGTTGTCTGACATTTAAAAACCAGTAGCACCAGTCAGGAATTTTAAAATTTGGATGATATTTTTTTAAATTAAGGTGGTTCACAAATGAGTTGAAAGAAATAAAATAAAAAACTTAGTTCTGTTTGAAGCAAACAAACGCGTTGCCAGGGGTAGCCACACAATTCATTGCGTGGCTACCATGGTCAACGCGGGGTATTTCTTTTAGTTAAATCTATTACTAACAATTTATAATTGACTTTTGGGAAAAGGACTTGAAACCAAAGTACCTTTGACTAAAAGTGTCAAAGCGTGTTCAACCGATGGAATATAAGTGTATAAGTTTTTAACTGTGCGTAAGTATAATTTTAGTTGGTTGAATTATTATAAGAAAATATAATGCATTAACATTCTTGATATAAAACATTTGTTAGGATTAGTTTAGTGAACATGGTCATTATTATGAAAGTATTTCTACTGGTTTGGAAAAAGAATATGTGTAAAGTGTAAATTTTCTAACTACCAACGAATAAAATCAACCAAGATATCGCAACAGTAAAACTTTCAATAGATGTGAGAGTGTATTGTGAATCGATCAGAATGACTATTTTTTGTCACTGGTCGGTGTTTATTTAAATTGAACTTTTATGAAACAAAGAAACCGGGAAAGTTAGCAAGTGGTTTACTTTCCAATGGTAGTGTAGAAAAAAATAACTTGGTATTTAAAAGAAAATAACAATAAGACGACAGCTGCTATCTGTGGTTTCATAATGACAGCTAAGTGATAATCAATATAAGTGCAATAAGCTATTTAGCGAATTATTAGGAGCATATTAGTTTTACTAACACAAGTTTTAAAACTGTAACATGGCTATACATATATTTGATGATATTGTGACACAAAGACAATCATTAAATGTAAACCCAAACTGGTGTTCCTAGATTAACCCCCTGAGCAAATTCGGGTAAATTTACGTCAAAATTATCCCCTAATTTTCATAAAAATTAAATACAGATAACTCGTAATTAAATTGAGTCTTAGGGTGACCTGGCGGTCTAGGGGTAAGGTGTCAGACTTCTGTGCTGGCGGCCGGGGTTCAATCCTCGGTCCCGGCAAAGATT
>CABEEJ010004963.1:0-30142 GCA_901482245.1 Timema douglasi
ACACATTAGCGTAAGTGCGTATAACCCGAACGGGTAGTAAGACGTGGTGCTAATAATAATAATAATAATAATAATAATAATACAATGGAAGCTCTATAATATTTAACGACCATCTTACGATAGAAGTTCTATAGAGTATGTAAGTACTGGCCAACAATAATTGCGGTATAATATTCAAACATTATAATAACTCTTTTAATTAGTTGACTCAATAGGTCGTTGTTCAATTACAGCCGAATGCGCTAAAGTATTTATATAATATAAATATTTTTATTAGTGAAACACGCGGACAAATACATCAGTCTCACTGAATCATGACCAAAAAAAATCCAGTTCAACTGTGCGTCCTATTTTATAGACAGGAAATTACAAAATAAAACCAAATCGAAATAATAAACACAATCAACAGAATTAAATAACATGTTCAAGAACGTCTCAGATGTATTTAAAGTCACATGGATATATTGTTTGCTGGCTCATAAACTTCCAAAATAGTTTCCAACCAGTTTTTACACAGAAACGAAAAAAACGAATGTGTGAACAAGTAGAATTAATGTCGATTTTTTATTTTTCCATTGCATAATAGTTTATTTTTTTAATCACAGCGTCTTAATACCCATCCGGGTTAATTACTCGTTGACTGTCTAAAATACAAGGGGCGTGATTATAAATGAGAAAATATTGACCACTCTATAACTAGCTGCGTTAATTACCAAAACAAAAAAAATATTTTTATTTATTTGAGCTAAAAAAAGTTAATAAAGTCTCTCTCATACAGTCTGTGTCAAATTTAATCTTGGTAGTCACCCAAACCCCGGGTTTCGGGATTGGGTAAGGCTCAAACAATTATTTAAATGAAGGAAATTCAATTACCAGTGGAAGGAGGAGTGTTTGCTGAACTACTTCTCGAAATTTGTTAAAGGCGGGTAAAGGGGGAGGGGGGTGGGGGTGAGGAAATAAAAGGAAGCTCTGAGGGTTTTCTAAAGCAAACAAACAAATCAATTGACGTCTGCTATCTTAATTTAATTACTTTTGGCCAAACATGAATTTTTATCAACAATGAACGGATATAATCGAAGGATATTTAAAACGTTTTAAGACGTTCTAGCTTACCTAATTATCGAGTAAATTAATGACTTAGAATTAATTTTCAATAAAAAATACTTGGTTTTGTTGTAAAAAATATGTTTTGCTAGAATGTTTAGAAGCTATTATCGGATAAAACCCCAAACAAAACTAAAATCTAAATAACACTTATTTCATATTTATTTCATATTTATTTTCCTTAGCGTCTAATATCTGTCCAGGCTAATGGGTTTAAGAGATTATTACATAATGTATAGGAAATGTCGTGCATTTACGTAGTGGGAGAGTGGAAAATCATTAAGTAAAAACCATCCTTTGCTCACCCACCCGGTATTTGAACCTCAACATCCCTATTACCAATAAACCAGACTAGACTCACATTTAGTCCACATGCCCACCGATACTGTCTATAAATAAACTAGATGAGTCAACTTAAATTTTTATAAATTCATTAGGTTATTTATTTTATTTTATTCTACCAAATAATTATTAAAGTTAGCGTATATAACAAAAACAAAAACAACAACAATAATAATAAATGTAATAAAACAATTATACAAATAATAATAATTTGACCTTAATTTACGATAGTTTTATATATTAATTAACTGTAACTGCCTGATACAATATGACTTATCCTTTTCAAATACAAATGTTTATGAAAATCTTAAAGCTTTATTTTTCTTTTTCAATTAAAAAAATATTGTTAAATTATTTATTTCTTCAAACGATGTAGGTACAAGATGTATATATTTCCAAATTACTACCCTTCCTATAAAAAACAAACTTTCTTGATAAATATATTTATAAAAAGTATTCATATCTTAGCTTAAAATCACCTACTACCTTTTGACAGTTTTTTTACGGTTTTAATTCGCCAGCTTATTGGATCTACTTTTGTTAGCCACCTATATCAATCAGGTTATTTTTAAAGCTAAAAGTTTGCTGTAAATGCTGTATGTCAGTTATTTGCAAATGTGAAAATATTAATTGCTCATTAAATGACCCAATAAACTAGATGGATGGATGGCTACGTGAATATTGCTTTGTGTTTCAAACAGTTGAACAATTTATTATTAAAATAGTTTCTATACTGTTCGTTTACGTATTATTATTACTAGCACAGCGTCTTACTACCCATTCGGGCTATACGCTAATGTGTTATGGTAGGGTGGTTGTGAGATGAAATAGAAGACCTAGAGATTAAAGTGGGATCCGAACCATGGTGGAGGCCTGGAATTCCACATATTCACAAGTTGTAATTAATACACGACTTGCTAGAGGTGAAGGAAGGGTTTGGTAATTAGATAAATCTGTACTGGAGCCGAGGATTTAACCCCGGACACCCAGCACAGAAGTCCAACGCCTTACCCCTAGACCATCAGGTCACCTTTCGTTTACGTAGATGAGTAGGTTAATATGCTGATATATACTTTAAAAGTGGAAGTGTTTACAATAATTTAATATGTATGTGCTTAATCTTATAGTTAAGATGTTTAGTTATATTCAACTGAAGGTTCTAAGCTCACATTAAAATAGCAGATGACTTAAAAATGAACTACGCCTAATAAAACATCACTACCTATCCCAGCGTATCGTTCCAGTTTGACCTTTGACTCCCATAGAGTGAGAGAGTGTATATTGTGATGGTTACGCAATGTTGTAGTCGATCTATGATTGGTTGTTACGCAATGTTTTTTCGCTTTATGATTGGTTGTTACTCAATGTTGTTTTCACTCTATGATTGGTTTTTACGTAATGTTGTTATCGCTCTCTGATTGGTTGTTACGCAATGTTGTTTTCGCTCTATGATTGATTGTTACGTAATGTTGTTTTCGCTATATGATTGGTTCCCCCCCCCCAACCACCTTTCAGTGATTTATTCTTGTCTCATTTGTTTTTTTATGTATGGTTGGGATTAGGAAGAGCATTGGAGTTTTTTTTTGTTGATGTGGGGGAGTTTATTGTCGTAGGATTGGGACGGAGTGTTTGAGTTTTTTAATTTATTGGCATGCAGTCCACGGCATCGGGCGTTCCTCCCATGGCATCAGCATGGAGCACGAAGCCCTCCTGATGGCAGTGTAGAATAGATTGCGACAACTGGCCGTCTGGCAGCTGTTTGCCGCCCTTTAACTTTTCCCTCTCTCCCCCACCCTCCTTATATCGCCACGGCACAGAGTGAACTAAGTTACACTGACCCTCTCGCAAGACTCTGTTGGACTGCCTTTCACTTCACCCCTCTCCCCCTCACCTCGTCATACCTCTCCTCAGTGGGGGTCGTAAGATGTCGCAACAACAGTAACTTGTGACAAATTTTGAAAGAGGGTGGCAACGACCTTGTTGAAAAGTCATGAACCCTTAAGGCCACCTGGTGCAACAGTCGTGGCCTTTTGAATGTCACTGGTTCAGATGTGCTTTTCGCCCAGCCCCCCAAGGCCGCTTGGAACATCAGTAGTGGACTTCTGAAGGTGGCAGGCTCAGATGTGCTTTCTAAATGCCCACTATGGGACCAATGATTCGATTTTCCCCCACTAGGAACCTGACATTTAGACGGGGTGCACACCGGGATTCAAACCTCGATATATTTAACACAACTAATGTCTGTTAGATCGGCCGTACTTCCTGCACCGCCCACACCATTTTGCCGGTCGACCAGGTAGAATGTGTATCCGCATTTGTTTCAAACATCGATCACTCTGTCACCGGCCATCTAGTGACGCCTTGGACCATGCGCCCATTGATGCAAGTATAAAATTCATTGTGATGGTAGATTGATGCCTAAGGATCAGCCTCAGTACACACGCACAACAGGGGTTTGAACTAAGCTTATCAGGAAAGCGTGAGATAAATCTGATTTTGACCAGGCTAAATGTGTAACAGCATTTTCCAGGGTTGGAAATGTGAATTAATTAGCGTTTGTTGCCCTCTAAAGGACTTGAACCCCTACCTCCTTATGTCACAGGGTGAGATGTGTACCCACATTGGCGTGGACAGGGATTCGAACTAAGCTCTTCAGGCAAGCGTGACATAAGAGCTGATTTTGAACAGGCAAAATGTATAATATCATTTGCTATGGTTTGAAATGTGAAGTAAATAGCATTTGTTGCTTTCTATGGGACTTAAACCCCTATCTCCTCCCGTCACAGGATGAGATGAGTACCCGCATTTGCACTTTGGAAAATAAACACGACTGACGGTCCTTAAAGGAGCCCTCTAGCCAGCAACAGAGAAAAAGTCCATCCTCGAAGGGGGAGCTAGCACAAATGCCAGATAACTCTAAATATCTCGGGAGCGTGCAGTCACCGTCGCGAAAACAATATATCGACCAATAAGAAGCCACCATTTTTACATGCGGAACACCCCGTTGAAGTGACTATAAATAGACCTTGAAATCATTACATTCGGTCATTATAATTAATAATGGAGGCTAGTAAACATCATAATGAGTTTTGACGCGCAGGAAAATTGGCTAAATTCTGTTATGTTTTAATGGTAACTATTTTGCTTATTACCTCTTTAGTGTAAACCGGCATTTGTTACTTTGACAGACTTTCAAGAAACACCCACCCCCGTCCACCTGCAGCGTCGGTAGCGGTGGGTAGCCCAGATCCTTTAGAGCTTTTAAGCGAGGATGGAATTTTCCTGGTGGATCGCTACTGGTCCATGGGTAATTATCATCCTGCTATAGATTTTATAGAATTGTCAATGTTTTTTCTCCCACGATTATAATTAATATGTATTTATTTAATTTCAGAATATTGGGATTCGTACGAGCTGAACATAGGTCTGAGGGAGCAAGTAAAGCCCGCACGGGATTTAACAGTCCGTGTGCGGGCACCGTCTATTGAAAGTGGCGAAGCAATCGGCTATGTACCTGCGCCGTTGCGGTCGATGCTTTGCACAGCGACGCTTTCTTCACGCCACCGTCATCCTTCAGCTCTCAGGACCATACCGACGCTAGCGGAAATTCGATCTATGATGTTTGGGGTGAATTGGACGTGATAGACCGGTTGATATGAAAGTTTTCCATTATATATTTTAGCACTTTCTACAAGTAGCTATACTATAGCCACTAGGTTGGAAATATACAGTTTATTACGCAAGAGTTAAACACGTCCTCTCTTACCCCAAACCACCATTGTTTCGCTGGCACACCAAAATATTCTGTTAGATGACCGTTTCGAGAATATTAGCTCTCATATCTCATATTCATGGTATAGAAGGTTATTATTACAAACAAGAAAAAAAAGAGAAAATTATAACTGTTGTTAGTCGTGTTTGCATTGTGCCTAATCCAATTCAACCACCTTAGTGCATTTGATAGCATGTCTGTATACTAAACTTTCGGTCCCGGGTTAGATTCTCGACTCGGCTAAAAATGTCGGTCTGATAAATTAACAGACACTGGGCCAGATTTGTGGATGTCCTAGTCTTTAATTTATTCGCATTTCATGAATAAAAAGTGACCTGAGATTTAAGCTGGAAAACAGTAAAGGATATAAATTAAATTATAATATTCAATGGAAAAAAATTGCTTTAATTAATTCTAAAATAAAATTATTTCTACCAATAGAAAACTTATTTCTGACCATTTAAAACTACTTTCTAACATCAATATTTATTTTTACCAATCTGTGTTAAGACATGTTTTCCCCAATACCTTATTTAAAGCTAGATTTCTTCAATCATTAGCGCAGTGTCGTAAACTTGGTTACTTATCGAAATAACATATGGCATTGCAAGGCAATTTAGAGGCAATTTTTTTTTGCACTTTGCTGATCAATTATATGATTTTAAAATAGGGGTAGTTTATATATAGTGTTACTATCTGTTTTAAGTATACAAGCATTCAATTATATACTGGCATATTAATTAACAGGGAAATTATATTGTTGGCTTTAGCCGATTATTAAAAAGAGGGAGATAAATCCTATATATTGGTTTGTTGATTCAAGGGTCCCGGGTTAGATTCACTGGCAGGGGGTAAAATGTAGGTTTAATCTTTCATAATGATAAATTAACTACCCTAGATTATATTTTATACATGTTCTACGGTTCAAGTGTATTTATTACACATACTTTGCGAATGTTGGTAACAGTTAAAGCAATTATGTTTAGGAACAATTATAACATATTATATTAATACCGAAATTAGATTGAAATTGAAAAGTATTATATATTTTGTGGTATCATTTTAAAGAAACATTTTTTTTGGAACAATTTAATTTAAAGTATTTATTTTGACACTTGCTTTTGTGTTATAGTTCAAATGGAGGGTGGAAATATTGGCTTCATCCTCCCGCCACTGGCTGTGAAGCCCTTTCCCTCCGCCGTAGGAGCACTGCCACTAAGAGAGGGAAACGGTGTTTGAGCACAGGCTGCGGTGAGGCAGACGGAATCCGTGGTCCTCCCACAACCCGTGGAAGTGGCAACAGTGGTACCATATTCGGCGTCACAATCGGAAATTAGTGGCCCGGTAAACCAGGTTGGTGGAGCTTTGTCAAAAGGCCTCCCTCTTCGAATCATTTAGGGGAGAATTAAACAGTTGAGTCGTTTCTTTTATACTGGTAGATAAATTACCGTACATCTTGGTGCTCCAGCAAGGGATCGTGATGCATTAAGCTGGCTTGAAGAACAAATTACTAATTTGCTCAATTGGATGCAGGACCATAGTGTCAGCACCGATGATCATGTTGGTTTACTTTTGAATGGCACGGACTTAACCTTGAATCCTGTATTAGTCTCTTTTAGGAGGGCGGATCAGTTAGACACTTGAGCCTTGATCGATAAAGTAAGTCACGTGTTGCAAAGTAATAGCTTGATCTTAAGTACGGCACCACTGTACGTGAAACTCAGCCATTTTAAGGATCCTCGTGGGAGTGAACGTAATTGTGACAAGCTATCCCCTGTTAAGACATATAGCCGGAATAACAAAGGAATCATTATGATTCAATAAGGCGGTGATACACTTTGTCTTTCCCGTGCATTGGTTATTGTCAAGGCTGTGTGTGACATTAAAAGAGAGCCAGGGTGCATGGACGTGAACACTTTTAAACAAATAAAAAGGGTCGTCCTATTCAAAAATACAAAGCAGAAGATTTATGCTGCGATGCCCGTATGAAAATTGTGAAAGGTGGTGGTGGAATCACTGAACTAAAACAGTTTCAAACATACCTCTCCGAATACAAAATCACAGTGTTCAGGGAACGACGTGGGAGACAGATTCTATATGAGGGTCCTACTACTCCCGAACATTCCTTTAAGGGCTTCCTTGATTTGTATTTTCATGACGATAAGCAAAACCATTATGACGTTTTAACATTCTTGAAAGCCTAATTTACGTGCTCGTACTTTTGCCGCCAGTGCCATGTACCATTTTACCATAAGAAAGAGCACAAATGTGAATCGGCGTGCAAAAAGTGCTACGTTACAGCGGTCTGCATTGGAGGTTGAACTGTAAAGACTGCGGGTGTTGGTTCACAAATCAGACATGTTTTGATGACCATAAACGTCCCGGTTTTTGCAGTGGTCACATGTCGGTCTTTGATGCCAAAAATGTTTGTGAGGTCTGTGGGCAATTAAGTTTGGAAAGATCAAATTATTCACACAGGTTCTATGAGATTTTTTGTAGAGTATGTGATACATATCGTTCTTTTGGTCATTTCTGCTATATGAAGCCAGCCCCATACAAGCCGTCACTGGAAAAGAGCAATTTCTTGGTTGTGTTCAATGATTTTGAATGCAGACAAGAAAAGCTTCTTCAAGGTGCAGTCAACACGTACTTGCATGAGCCTAACCACTGTGACCTCTGTGTCGTACAGACGTGTTGCAAAGCCTGCCTTCATATAAATGTAAATGAACATTATTGCACCGAATGTGGGGGCAATATGACTCGCATTTTCAATGGTGATACCACATTGGCCCAATTTTTAGGATCTATAAAGCAAATTAAACAAACATATTTAAGGATATTACCCTCTTAGACCATAATGCGAAATACTATGGTGGTAATTTTATTTTAAAATATGTAATGGAGGTTAAAAAATGGACTCCAGAGCTCATAATTAACGGTGGGAAAATCATGTCAATCCGTTACGGACCTCTCCACTTTATTGGCTCGCTGAACTTTCTCCCGATGTCGTTTCCCAAGATGCCCAAGATATTCGGCTTGAACGAGTCTTCAGCCAAGGGACATTTCCCCAATTTTTTCAATAAAAAAGAAAACCCGGACTTCCATTGCCACCAAAGAAGAACTACGGTACGGTACTACGGCCACGTTGGTTTACCACCGAAGTCATCTTAAGAAGAATATCGTCGGTATCATCCCTAACGGTGGCTACTAGTGTGCAGACCAACAGTCGCACGTCGCCATATAATAGCTCTGCTGGGAGGCCCACAGACACGGTGTCTCTATCCTTCATGCGGGTAACGGACGTGAGGAATATGTGTTAGGGCGACGTATAGATGGCGTCGTTTAAGCTGGAGATGCTACTACCGTCCTCCAGTTCTGAGGCTGTTATTTGCATGGGTGCCCTCTCTATTATCTTCACAGGACCACTATTATCAAAAAGAGACACCATGAGACCATGAATACGCACTATGGAGCAAACATGGTAAAATTTAAAAATACCGGCTACACGTTTGTAGAGATGTTGGAGTGTACGTTTAATGTGATGAAATGCACAGACAAGGAAATGAAACAATTTGTACTCCAGCACGAGGTGTACAGCAAGAGCCCCTCAGTCCCAGGGACGCATTCTTTGGAGGGCGTACAAATTGTTTCCAACTGTTCTACGATACAGACCTTTCTTGTGGAGATAAGATCAAATACTTGGTTGCGTGTTCATTATATCCTTACGTTTGCAAGTACAAAAAGTATTCCATTGGCCACCCCAAAATTCACTTGCAAACAAATTGTCAATCTATAGATCAAGTAGAAGGCATAGCCAAAGCTACCGTGCCACCTCTGCGTGATTTATTCGTGCCCGTACTGCCTACACGGATGCACGATGAGTTAGTTTTCATCTTGTGCAGGAAATGCGGGGAGGAGAAAAACCAAGGTGCGTGTCAGCACAACGCCAAACAAGATCGCTGGTTGATGGGCGTCTGGGTGATTGATGAGATCCGGAAAGCTGTTGAGAAAGGCTACACCGTTGAAGCAGTACATGAAGTGTGGGAGTACAATGCATCTGTTTACGATCGTCGGACACGTTCGGGCGGATTGTTTCACGGGTACATTGATACTTTTTTTGAAACTTAAACAAGAAACCAGCAGATGTTCAGAGTGGTGTACTTCACAAGATGAAAGGTTAGATTACATTCAAGATTATGAAGAGAAGGAAGGGGTAGATTTTGATTTCGATTATGTTTGTATAAAAACTAGGTCTCCACACACTGGCTAAACTCTTTTTAAATTCATTATGGGGAAAGTTTGGGCAAAGACTCGATTTACCACACGTAGCCATTGTTAACGACTATAAGGACATCCACAAGTACCTGACGGCTCAATACATCACCGTGGACAGCGTCATTGATGTAAATGATGAGTTTATATTCCTCAATTAAAAGGATGCGCATGACGCTTGCACCCTAACCCTAACACGAGTGTGGTGGTGGCATTATACACAACCGCTATGGCTAGGTTGAACTTATACAGCATCCTTGAAAAATTGGGGAACCGCGTTTTAAATCACCATACAGATAGCGTTCTCTTCATGGAACACCCCGGCGATTGGAGACCACCGACCGGAGACTTTATAGGTGACCTAACTGACGAACTTCAATATTACGGTCCGGGAAGCTAAATTAGCGCCTTTGTATTTGGTGGTTCCAAGAATTACGCGTACCGAGTTTGTGTTGGTGGCGATCCTGCTAAAATAAAAACGGTTAGCACGGTTCGCGGGATCACCATAAACTACGGTAACCAGAAGGACTTTAATTTTGACGTTTTGAAAACGATGGTCAACGAACAGGCCTTGGAATGATATATACAGATGCCGCACAAAATTGTAAGAAAAGTTCTTGCGAGTGTATGTACCGCTTCGCTGAATAAAGTCTAACGTCCCATGTATACCAAACGGCGGATAACCAATGATTATAATATGTTGCCGTTTTGGTATCAGAGTCCTTGAAAACGCGCTCGCCCCGACTAAAAGTGATCATTTAGACGGGCTGAAATTCAATTTTTTTCCTTTCTTTCTAGACAGTTATACTGACATACAATTTTTCAAAGATTTGAGATTTTTTCATATTTTTTTCCGCATGGAAACACACATATTTTTTATTTATTCCTTTTATGCACCCGGGATACTTTTTATACTTTTTTTAACTGCCAGTACAATTCTTCACCTACCTAGTTATTTATATTCAAATGTAATTAGTTGTTTGTATATATTTTATTTCTGGTCAATTTTTTTTCCTTTTACATATTTTAAATTGAAACCATTTGGTTGTATACATATATTCAAATACTATTTAAAATGGACTTTGTAAATTAATATCACGACCACTATTCCCGCTACGAGCTCAAGAAATTGATTATTGTTTCCATAATATACTTCAAATGGTAAGATAGATTCTATAACTATATTTTTTTCACAATAGATATTCCAAGTATACTTTTCATGGCGTGGACCATATTTCTAAAACTTTTTTGTGTAAATAAATATTCCAAGTATTATTTTCATGGTGTGAGCTATATTCTAAAACTTTTATTTGCTTAGCTAAATATTCCAAGTATACTTTTCATGGTGTAAGCTATATTTGTAAAAAACTTTGATTTGTGTAAATAAATGTTCCAAGTATACCTTTCGTGGTATGACCTATATTATAAAACTTTTATTTGCTTAGCTAAATATTCCAAGTATACGTTTCCTGGTGTAAGATATATTTGTAAAAAAAACTGATTTGTGTAAATAAATATTCCAAGTATACTTTTCGTGGTATGAGATATATTTGTAAAAACTTTTAATTGTGTAAATAAATATTCCAAATATATTTTTCATGGATATGAGATATATTTTTAAAACTTTGATTTGTGTAAATAAATACATATTATAAACTGTCATATTTTTGTTTTAACTTCTACACTCAAACTCATCCTCTCTTATCCTCTAAATACAAGTATATTTGGCTTAGAAGCTCAGTCTCAAACATTATAGATAAGTTGAAATGTTCAGTATATAACAATTAAATCCTTTTACTTTCTCTTTGGGTAGCAATCTATAGTCACAACAGTTTATAAATGAATATGACAATGTTGTCATCTCCTTCCTGTCATTTACTATCCAAGGATTTCCAACCAACATATTATAGTGATTAAAAAAATAACAACATTTTATTGCTAGTTTTTTAACTGTCAATCATCAATTGATTAATTTAAAACATTCATAACATGCAACCACTACAACAACAACAACATAGAGTTTTTTCCAAGCAGAAATATTGTTTAGGTCTTAAGATCAATACAATTAAGACTATAGTGCAAAATGAATGATATAATTGTGATAGCAAGAAAAATATATAATCATTTATTTACCTAATAAACATATCAGGAGAGAATGTAATCTCTTTTACCATCTAGAAAATGAATAAGAGTCACCTCCAAAATAGTTAAGGACAGGCTGAGAGGTGCTATAACGAATATTGACAATATCTCCACATTTTTTTACCGGGAAATCTTACTTTTCCAACAACATCAAGCACAATAACGTTCGGTTCATTGGTGGGTTCTTCCAATAGCACAACGTTATAATTTTTTTCAAGTTCGTTTAAGTACTTGTAATGGTTGTATTCTTATTTCTTGATCAGGTCTAACGCACTGCACAATACCTCCTTGTCCCAACAGGTATCCTGGTGAGCAGGATTGGAAGTCGTTTGATGACAATGGTGTTTGCGTCGAATAAGATTGGAGAGCTTTGCTTAGGTCCCCTCACAAATGCCGTATTTAAATGGCATAATGATAATTGGAGATGCAGGGAAAGAAATATTCATTGGAGAAAAATAAACACTCTCAATCAAGTGGCAACGCCTTCTACTCACAAACTGTGTTCCCCCTCTTACGTTTTTCAAAAAGTGCCAAAACGACAGGTAAAAAATACACAAAACTCGCCATCTAAATAGGCTATTAAACGTCTTCTGAACTTTGTATTGACCGCTATTAATTTATTCACCGAGTACTTTTGATCGACAGTTGGATCCCACAATTTTACGGACAGCATGGTGTCAACAAAATTTACCAGCTGCTGTAACTTGTCCATCTTGAACCGATCTACAAACGCTTATAAATATACGACGAAGTGGGTGCTTCCCTATATGTCCACCTTTACCTCCCTCTAGAAACGTCACGTGGTACGAGATGAACAGGGTCAATGACTTCTTTTACTAGCTCATGGTTTTTCAAGGTCACGATCTATTCTTGTCTCGACTCGTCTTTTCGAGCCACCAAACTGGCACCAGGTATGAGTCATCAGGGTTGTGACAGCACGATAATGTCATTGGGTAAACCCATAGCCTGGAGGAAGGGTTGCCAGGGTCAAAAATTACCTCACCTAATAGATCACGGTTTCAAGGTTACAAATTATTCTTGTCACGACTCGTATTGTTGAGCCACCAAATTGGCGCCAGTCATCAGGGTTGCAACAGAACAATGACGTCATTGGGAAAATCCATTGCCTGGAGGAAGGGTTGCTAGGGTCAATGACCTCATGTAATATCTCATTGTTTTTCAATGTCATGATCGATTTTTGTCTCGACTCGTCTTGTCCAGCCGCCAAACTGCTGCCAAGGAAAACCCATTGCAACATTATTCTTGTCTCGACTTGTCGAAGAGACAATTTGATGATGGTGAGCGGTCAGTTCATGTAAAACAGCGTTGATTGACCATTACTCGTCAATTGTGCTCACGCGCCCACCGAATGCTGATGTACTCTTGGCTTGTGTTTTTTTTTTCCAGCCTCACAAATGCGTGTGCACATCACACCTATTTACGGGAGGAGGTAAGGTAGCGGGAGTACGCAAATGATGATACAACCACTAATCTTATTTAAAACTTTTTTTCTGTTGGCATAAGTTGTTCAAGGAATAAAACGGTGTCTACTTTTTTTCACTTTATCCTTGGGTAGCAATCTACTGTTACAATTTATAAATAAAAATTAACATATTTGTTTGTGTGTTTGAACTTGCCACCTTACCTTAAACCAAACTTAGTTAATTCATAAACTCTATCTAAACAGTAAAACTGTTTGTAGGATTTTTCCGAACCAATTGCTGGTACACATTCTACCTGGACAGAAAATATAGTCGACTAAAAAATACGCTTCGCAAATGTGTGGTGCACTTGGAAGTAAATACAACCGTTCTTACAGACATAAGTGGTGCTAAAGATATCGAAGTTCGAATACTTTTAGGCACGCCGTTTAAATGTCAGCTTCATTTAATTCTGACGGGGGGAAATCAAATCCCCGCCGGGTAAACGGTTGGTATTTCTCTCTCCGGAACATTTTTTATCATCCTTACCACACTATCATAATTAATATATAAACGTTTGGACCAAGTTTAACTCATCTAGTTATGACGTGATAGGTTGTGAGTTTGAATCTCGTTCGGGTGAACTGGGGTGGTTTTCTAATCTCCCTAACTTCACATAAACGCTGGAACATTTCTACCTTACTCCTCCGATCCATGACGGATACCTACATCCACGCATATCGATGGACGATATCAAACAACCAATTTTAGTAGGAAAAACCCATTACCACATAGTAGGTGGGGGTTTGTGATGATGACACCGGTAAAACCCATTGCAGTGGGGATAGCTGTAGGGGTCAATGACCTAGATCACGATTACAAGGTCACGATCTATTCCTGTATTATATAGCCACCAAACTGGCGCCAGTCATCAGGGAAAACCCATTACCCCATATGGGGGTTACGACACTGGGAAAACCCATTACTACATAAGGGATTTTGACACATGCCTTGAAGTAGGGGGATTGAGGAGAAGTGAAAGGAGTCTTACGGCCGTGATAAGCTGTCAGCTGCTTGGTGGTCACACTCTTAGGCTAAGCGACCAGCCAGATAAGATGCTCCCAGTGCTCACTAGCGATGCCGAGGGAGGAGCGCCCGACGCCGTGGACTGCTCGTCAATAAATAAATAAAAAATCCAACGCCCCGTCCCAATCCTACAACAATAAACTCCCCCACACCAATAAAAAAACCCCAACACCTATCCGAATCCTAATCAGACATAAAAAATAAACAAATGAAACAAGAATAAAAGGTATCAAGTAGAAATATCTCTGGTCTTGATTCCACTTAGCCTACTTCCTTTTACTTGCAATTGTAGTATTTTCTTCTCCTAAATTATTCAGTCAGTAATATTGTGTAATGTTTTTATTGATTAATAAACAATTTTCGAATCATTCATTTAAAATATAGCTTTATATTTTAATGTCATTGTTAGTTTTTACCAACACACTTATGATATAATAATTTTAACTATAATAGAATGACGAGGATGATAAAGATAGACTTTAGAGTAAATGTACTAGGATTTTCGTGGGGAATGGTGGGAAACCATTTAGCAAGAACACTCCTATTACACCGGGCCATTATTCTAGAACAAATATCTTTGTTAATGGCAATCCAGACTATATGAGCTTGACATTTAGTCCACATTCTCACCTTTATGTTACCATCATTATTATTACTTTTGCTATTATTACTATTACTGGGTTTTCTATCCTCGTCGACACAATGAAGTCATTAGAGCCTTCACCGATATGGATCATGGAATAGTTCTCAATAACTTTCAACTATGCACTACGCATATGAAATAATTGTGAATTGTTTTAAAAATTATTAGCCTTGTTAAAATAATATAATATAATATAATTAATTATTCTAAACAACTTTTAATTTTTTTTGTAACCATTCTGGAAGAATGTCCTTGACTTTTCCTGAAGGTATAGTCCTTCACCGGTCCCACTGAGGATTTGTATAATATCTTATAGTGAACTCTGGGACAGTTCCTTGAAATACCCACTAATTATCTTTTAGTCAAACATGCCAGCTAGCGCCTCTATATAAACTTACCCTATGATCTCCAGAGATTCAGCCCACCCCAGTCTAACTCCTGGAACATCTCCTACTCCCCCCCTCTCAAAGAGAAGTGAGCCATCGTCCCTCACTACGAACATAGTTAGACTAAGTGCTCTCTTTATACCCACCTCGTCAATTTGGAGTAGCCTTTTGCTTAAGATAGGGGTTGTGTGACCACCGCCATAAGCTTTAATATAACCTAATTTACAGCCCTCTTTCTTTTCTACCACCCGAATTTATTCACGTTATAAAATGTAGATTTTTTAACCCCTCTCTTACGCGGTAAAATTTATTTTATTAGTGGAGAACCACTTAAGAAACTAATTTTATTATAATGTTGCTATTTATTAAGTCATGTTTCTTAGTAAAGAATGTAAACTTTAGAAAGGAAACAGTTTATCTAAACAAATCCTGGTTATATATTAAATTTGCTCTGCTGCAAGACAAAAAGTGAATTACGAATTTTTTTTACAAAAACTAGAATTCAGGTGTTTGCAGGAAATTTCATAAACACAATGCTATGTAAAAACCAATGGCGTCATTAAGTTATTTTTGAAGAGGTGGTTTATAAGCCCTTTAATTTTAATTCAGGCCTCCCACAGGGAAGGCTTAGGAAAGGCGTGCATTTTTGTTTTTAAAATATATGAAAGTTTTTAGTTTTGAAACTTAAATAATCCTTAGTTTTGGTTTTAGAAAAATACATGAGCTTTGATCAATAATTAGATAATTTAATTTTTCGATATTTATCCAGGAAATAGGATGATTTGAATAGCAAAGTTTAGCCCCGCTTTCTGATGATGTATTGCCGACAGAAAAAAACTGGTGTAGTTTATTATATTAAATTTATAAATGACATTCATGGGTAGGCTGACAAGTGCTATAGAGCCTTAGTTGTATTTGTTCCAAGGATATTATCTTCTTGGCCAAAATAATATTTGCATTTTTGATATTCTATTTGTAGAGTGGCCAGATTTCCCAACACCCACCTCCCAAGCTGTCATTCTAACGACGCTAGAGAAAGGAATATTAATTTTTCCCCGTCTCCTCTTATTACCCGCAATGGAATAAGCCCAAGGAAAGCAATAATTAGAGGGAATTTACCCGCCTTTGATTGTCGAGAGTGTGGGACAACATTTGATAAATAAGCCTGGCTGGAATTTCAAGTCCAGACTTCCCTGTAAATGGCAATCCAGACTAAATTAGACCTGACGCATTTTACCACACTTTTACTAGGGATGTTTTTACATTTGCTTTTTTAGGCATAGGTCTGAATTCAGTTCTTTACGCCAAAGTTATTCTAAAAATTGAGATGACTTCAATCAATGTGGCCCAGACATGCCATTATTATTATTATTATTATTATTATTATTATTATTATTATTATCATCATCATCATAATCATAATCATTATTTGACCTCCTGCCTGTACCCTAAGGTCAAGAATTTTCTTTTTATTGTAGGATGTTTTATGAAGTTAAAATGTTTTAGAATGGCTGATGATAGTTCAAGAATAAATGTTAAATAATAAAACAAAATACCAACACAATGAAAAGTGTGACTAACGTAATACCTCGTAGTGAGCTTGAGTGACGTAACATTTTACACGCTCCAGGAATTAATGTTTGTTGACCCGAGTTGATTTGCAACGTCAACTAGAAACAGTTGATTGTTATCGTGTTTATTTTTCAGTTCATGGTTAGGTAGGTTCTATAAATAGATATATATAATAGGCTTGTATATGAGCAAAAACAAGATTAAAAAAAAAATTAAAAATCACACAAGCATGATTCAATTATTTCCTTCAATAATCACGTCAGCTGGTTATAGTAAACTATTCTTAAATGTTTATTAAAAGTTTTAAACAGTATAGCGATAAATATAAATAGATATACACTAATATAACTACCTATATATTGCTATACAATTATGGATTTCCTATATTGATTTATTGATTAACACGCAGTGCCATCTTGTAGTAGATTAGAAAATCGCCGTATGATTTGCTTCCAAATAGTTTAGTGAGTATAGACCCCTTCCCCCTTAATGCTAGAGTTTTTAATTTTTTGTTAAAATCATTATTTAATTTAATTAAAAATTAAGGTAATAATAAATAATTGAAGAAAAATAATATAAACAACGTAAAAAAACCAATAAAAACATTTCATTCTCTAAAAGTGAGTCACTCTCAAGCCCGCTTATATTCCTTTACACCCTGCGAGATAAAACTATAATACCTGAACTGTATGCGTCTAAGTGAAGTATAACTAGTTTACCGATATCTGCAATGTATCGTGTGAACAGCGTCTAGCTTTAAGCAGTAGGGGGGCTCTTGTGATATAGCCCCCCCTCCTTGATCTCCTTTCTCACCACCCACTCCCCGCTCCCCCTTAACTCAACCACTTTCCTTCGTTTTCATATTTTGTTTCCATAAGGGAGATGATATTGGATTTCACTACAATGTGGCTTCAGTTTTTTTTAAAGGGGAAGATTTTATTTAAAACATGCATTATTTTTCAGTTAAAAAAAATGTTATTCCCGTTTAAAACTAACTTTACTGGCTAAAAAAAAAATACTACTCTCTCATGAAAAAAGATAAATATGAAAAACAGCTTGTGTTATATATGTATGGAAATAAATTGTGGTATCATAATACACACGCTCTTCGCAAAAATTCAAATTAAGTCACAAGTCTTTTTTATTTATCAGTCCCGACGATGTTTAACCTCTTTTATCTTGGTTTTATAATTTTATTTTATGATAAAAAACGGAATTTTTCATCATTTATTTAGTAATTAAAAACACGCACGCACGCACGCACACACACACACACACACACACACATATATATATATAATATACACTGTGTCTTATACGCAGTTAACATATTGATCTGTCTTTTAAAATACGATTCAAATTGCATTTTTCATTGATAAAATTAATCAAACCTATTAAGATATATTATCATTTAACATTTAAGTAAAATATCTCACTTTTAATCACACACGTTAAGTTTCTTGTTATTTAGATATTTCTCTTAAAAAACGAATTTTTAAGGTAAATAAATTAAATACAAGAGCGTGAATGGAATGTCAAAATAAATGCTAATGATATAGAAATAGCATAGAACAGAATAAAAGAGGCCAAAGTTGAGTGCACGAAAGATGCTTATGGAGCTATGGGGGTGGGAAACTTAGATATACTTGGTGGAATTAACATGTGATAGACACTGTGTGAGAAAAGAAAAAGCATATAAACAAATGATTGCTGTGAAGATTGAAACAGAACGTAAGAGTTTGTAGAACATATGCAAAGAAAAAGAGAAAGAGATGAATGCAAAGAAAGTAGTAGTATAAAGGAGAGTAAGGAGCAACTGAGATTAAATAAGTAAAAAGAATGCAGAGCGATTTTGAAGGGAATAAGATATTGTTCCGGAAGTGGGTAATGAGAATGAAACAAGGGGTGTAAGGAAATACCCATGGTGAGGTGATATGAAATAAACACAGTTTGAGAGAGTGATGGAGGGAGTATTCTTGGGCATTGTGTGGTAAAACTGTAACAAATTACATGTTACAAGTACAAACAAATGGGGTATCACCTACCCTCTGCCCTGTTGGACTCGAACTCTGGCGATCGTAAGCCATACCCTCCTATTTCCAACACACAGTTACATAGACTAAACGGACCCGTCTTTCTACACCCGGCTTGGGAAGAAAGCCACGCCCGAGAAAAAACAACTGAAGGTGGCTCGCTGCACTTAATTGCCACTTCCTCCACCTGGGCCATTTTTGAAGCTTCTTCTAGTTCTCTAGGTGACTGGCAGAGTCCCCACTCCATCCCTCCTTCTTCTCCTCCTTTCTCCCTCCTGTCCTCCCCACTCTTTTTTGGACATGGCTGTCCGTTTGGTTGCTATATATGTGGGGATATGCTGCTATCACGTATTAATATTAATTCAACGCTATGGGGAACCTTTCTAATTGTTATCATCAGAGCTTGATCTCTATTTTTGCTCCAGGTGTCAGACCTTTTGGTTTAATACTAACCGCCGCTATGATCAATTTCATTTGGGTTTTTGGGAAATATTAGTCTTTATGACAGATATGATGTCCCTTTTTTGAGCAGAGGCTTGCATTTTTGATTGTTGGCGTACGTCACCCCTAAAGTAATTATATGGGATATTAACTCTCACTAAGTGTATGGTTAAACAGCGCACTTCCACTTATCACTCTTCCATTTTCTTAATGTTACGTCAATCGTGGTAGATATGAGGTATTGTGTTAATGTTTTAAATTCTAATTTTTCTAGCCAATTTAACTATGAAAAAAATTTGAATCATGTTAATTTTCAAATTCTAATCTTTCAGTTTATCTCACCTTTAGTGAAATTCGTTTAACTATATTAATGTCTCAAATTATAATATTTTTAGTCAATTTCACCGTAAGTGAAGTAAAATGTTGAATTATATTAATGTTTCAAATTCAAGTCTTTCTATTCACTTTCACCTTTAGTGAAATTCTATGTCAAATCATGGAAATGTTTCTAATTTAAACGTTATGGATCAAAACATCTCTCATAAATAGATATGGGTGATAATAATGTTTGCCATATGGGAAACCTAATTTAGCGATGTATTATGATACATATTGATGCCTATAACTTTTTACGTCATACCATACGTGATTATTTTGGTAATACATAATTGTACTTCTTTTATATTTGAATCAAATAAAATACTGTTATTCTCTTGTAACCTTCCTGACTATTATTTCTGGGACTTAAATATGGTTACAAAATTTTAGATAAGTTAGCAGGGAATAGGGAAAATGTTATGTATGGTTAGTGGAATAATTAATTATGCCAAGCTGTTAAAAGCTACAAATATGTTAATAAAATGGCAAAACTGCGGATTTAGAGGGGGTCACAAGTGAAATGCTAGGTGTGGGGGCATGGTACAATTTACCAGATTGTATAAGATGTTTAATGTGTGTACTGTTTGAATGTTTTTAATCACAGGAAGAATGCTGTCATGGTTCCTTTCTACAAAGACAAAGTCAGTAGGAGTGATGTAAGAATTACAGGGCAGTAAGTTTATTGAGTGTTTCAGGCAAGGTTTTTTGGAGAGTCTTAATTGAGAGGGTGCTTGAAAATCTGTTGATAGGATTTAGGTTTAGTAATGGGGTTACATTCCAGGTATGCATAGACTAGATATTTGCATCGCAACAACTGATTAAGAAATGTATGCCAGTAAGGAGGAATGTATTGTGCAATTTTTGATTTGGAGAAAGCCTACGAAAGTGTGAATAGGATCATGTTAAGAAGTGCTCTGAAAGAGAATGGTGTAGATTCATGGTTATTAAATGAAGTTATAGTGGTGTATGATAGAAATAAAACATACTTTAGGGTGGATGTAGCTTTGAGTGAATGGTATGACATTTAACAGGGTGTTAGACAAAGCTGTGTTATGTCTCTACGGTTGTTTAATTTGTTCATGGACAAGTGCATAAGGGATGATTGTGAGGACGCAGTTGATGAACAAATGTACAATGTGAATATGTAAGTAATGATAAAAGCAGATGATAACGTATTATTGGTTGAAAATGAAAGTGACTTGCAGAATGCATTAAATCGTTTGAAAGTGTTGGCAGGAAGAATGTATCTTCATGTAAATGTCTCCAAAACAAAGATAATAGATGTTGGTAAGGGCGGATCAGCAATTGATTGTCAGCTTAGGGTAAATGGAAAACTGTTAGAACAAGTGAATGATTTTGTGTATATGGACAGAATATACAATAGCGTTGCTTGGTATTCGTGTTTAATAGACGCAGTGCTTATTAGGCAAAAATAACCAAGGAGGTGTTGAAGTTTTGTTTTCAGTATGTTTCACTTGTCTTTAAGTAATATTCTATTTAGGTTTTATATGTAATAAAGGTTTTTATATTAAAATTGAAGCGTTAATTGAAACGGTCAAATTTACATCTCCTAAATTTTCTTCATCTTCTAATACAGTTCATATTCTGAAAATTGAAAAATGACACCTGGACACGGGAATCGAAGCCGGGACCTTCGGCTTAGTACGCCAATGCTCTTACCACTGAGCTATCCAGGATTCGTCCCGTGCCCATGGTCATTCTTCACTCATAGTTTAAGGCAGAGTCTAAGATGGACGTGCGGAAGTCGTCAGCTTATAAACNACATGTGATTATCTAAGATCACAGCCATCAGACAACGCAGCCATTAGCGACTCGGTAGTTGGCATTTTTGCAGCCATTTGACAATTTTATATATATAAAATTGTACAGGGTTTGCATATATTAATGAAACAAATAGCCGAAACTATTGTTAATGCATTTTAGTATATCTATGAGGGACTATCCCCACTAAAATGCATTAACAATAGTTTCGGCTATTTGTTTCATTCTAATACAGTTGTTAACAGCAGCAGCATTTTCTCTTCCTCAGTACTATCATCTGAGCTCAAATAATATATTTTGAAGAACGCCATAACTACACTTCACTGGAGCAGACTAGAAAGAAACAACACTGAATTCAGGAGGAGAAAGAGGGCCCATTGCTTAGCTTAGCAATGAGTGTGAAACAGAAATGACAAATAATTATTCAAAGGAACGCCTAATAAACAATAACAAAATGATCTAATTAAAAATGAAAAGATAATAAGTGATATGAAATATAAGGTAACATTTAAAGACAGCATGAAATTTAATTACAAAAAAATAATATTAAAAATTCAATACGTTTAAAAAAAATAATTCATGCTCTCTATAACTTTTACCTTATATTTCATATCACTTATTATCTTTTCATTTTTAATTAGATCCTTTTGTTATTGTTTATTAGGCGTTCCTTTGAATAATAATTATTATAATTCTCCTTACTAAATCATTATGAATATAACTAATAGAAATGACAAAGTATTAGCACAGCACAGCACAGCATACCTTAGCTTAGCATTCTGTGTATGCCGGCCTTTATACCAACATATATTTATAGCTTACTTGCTGTCAAAAATGTGGCCAACAATCTACTTACCAATTTTTATTGATAAAGATCCAGTGTATTTTGGTTTGCACAAGGTAGACAAAAATTTGTAACATTAGCATTACTAACTGGTGCTACATTAGTTCTACCCGCCCCAAATAACCCATACATATATATCCTGCCATATCTAAGATTACTAAACTTACTATGTCTAATATATGTACTGTACTCACACATTGTATCTTCTGTGTTAGCGCAAGTCCATGCCAAACCTGTTCGCACCCAATTCTAAAATGAGGAGAAGTCCTAACAAGCTTCGAATGATGCAACAACAGCATGTTCCAATAGAGAAATCCAGAAATGCGCCGATTGTTTCGGCTGGCCACTCACAAGTTTGAATGCATTTAATCCGTTACCTGTTGTATATGAATGAATGGGCGTAATGCGATTTTACAGCCAACTCACAATTTCCAGAGTGCGTGTTTTTGAAACGAGCCAAGTTCGTTAACTGCTAACAAGAGAGTGCTGTTAGCACGAGTTAGCCGTGTGACGTTGTAATTTCAATATGAAAACTCCCATCTGTTTACCCATCAACTAGACCTATATAATGCGAGAACTCAGCAAATATGATGAACTATTACATCCGACACTTCCACGAGAGGTCCTTGTTTTGACTTGGACGCTATCATTCCAGGATGGCGATATATAAACTTTATATATTTTAATGATTATTTAAAATATAAACAACCTTTAATGGGTTTGAGTATTTTGAGCGCTTAGATTAATACTGTAATTGAAATCGTTCAGTGTAGGCGTCAGTAAATTTATCACTAGAAGATTTAATTTTTGAAAGTAATTTTGTTTAAGAAACACTTAATGTTTTCTCTTACGGCTTGGTTGCTAGTCTCTTTGTAAGTTTTAGAGATGATAATAGGTAGCCACTTTCATTCTTTTTCAAGCTTGGAATATTTATTTTAAATTAAATTTTTCTCGTGGTTACCGTTAGTGGTTTGAACTTGATAGTGTTTCGTTTATAGATAATATTTTATATATGTATTTTATATGAAGAAAATGTTAAAGTAATTAATTTTGGTTGGTTTTTAAGTTTCAACTTTAACATTTACCGATTTGTTTAGTGAGAAATCACAAGTATTCTAATGTAATATTACTTTATATTCTATTTTAATGTTAAACGTTAACATGTCGGAATCTTCTCAATTACTTCAAAGATGGTGGAAATAATAGTCCCACAGAAGTTTGAGTTATGTTGGGAGGTCCAACATTTTTGTAATTTATAAATGTCAGAATTGATATTAAAATTTAAATTTAGTCTTAAAATTTAAATTTGTTTAGTCTGAATTCACAATGGTGATTTAGGTGCGTCGGTAACCCTTTAGAAGAGGCTCCTTAAGCTCTGTATTATTATAGTAAGGATTAAATAATTTAATGGTTTAAACTATTTGTTTAGTCCGAATTCACAATGGCGATTCAGGCCTGCTGTTAAGCGTTTAAAAGAGGCTCTTCAAGCTATTTATTACTATACCAACAATTTTGATTGTTATTGGGTCTCTCCCAGACTAATTCTTATAAATGAATAATTTACTTTGAGATTGTGAAATATATTGGCAAATGTACTGCTCAAGTGCGGTCTCTGCCATATTTATATGTTTTTCAACTCTTTTCAGCTTGCCTTGTAAAGCCATGTAATTTTTATTTACCATTGTTGTTTTTCCTTGAATAAATAATTCAAATTTTTCTTAAACAAGCAAATGTTTTGATTTTTTGTAATATTAAATTCCTTATAGTTTCCGTCCATCCTCTTTTAGGCTATTGTGACCGTAGCTAGAAGAAGGAGTGATCGGAAAAAAGTGGACTCCATATTGGACTGCTTCACCAGACACAGCTGCACCTTGCCGTAAATTGATTTGCTGTGGGTGCAAATTCCAATGTTTAACGCTGCAATTGCAAGAAGGCTGGGCTGCTGTGCACTGACGTTTGCTTTTCAAAGACACACGTTCTTCGTTGTAGTTCATGTACGGTGAGTTAAGGTTAAAATGTCTACTTTTTCAACAATGTCTTATTATTATTATTATTATTATTATTATTATTATTATCATCACCACGTCTTACTACCCGTTCGGGTTATACGCACTTACGCTAATGAGTTTAACGTGGAATCCGAACCACGGTGGAGACCTGGCATTCCCCACATTCACAAGATGTCTTGTCAGAGGTGAAGGAAGGGTTTAGCAATCAAGTAAATCTGTGCCGAGACCAAAGATTGAACCCTGGCCCCCCAGCACAGAAGTCCGACACATTCTTAGTGTTAATAAAGAGGTAAAAGAATTTATTAATAATTTTATTTATCCTCAATTTTGGAAACATTACCCTACACACATTAACTTATGCATTTATAATATGTACAGTTTATGTATGTGTATGGAATTTTAATGGATATTTTTGAGTGATAGCTAATATTGGTAATGTATTTAGACAAAATTATTCTCACTAAATATATAATTTAGCATTACATTAAAAAATAAGATATTTTATCAAGTGTGAGTTAAAATATATTAGGCCTACTATACGGAACCTTTTCTCCATTTTAATGATGATATTGAATAATTGGTGATTGCTAGCAATTCAATAATGGCACCATCACTATTCTTGATACTGAAAACATAATATTTGATACTAGAAACATCTTTTTAATACTAGTAGAACCAAAAATACAGTCAATTTAATGTTCATTAATACCTATTGTCGGCCATTTTGTTTCTAAGCACAAATCACCTACTAGGGGAGTCCGACCAAGGTGCTTCTGGTTCTAGTTGTACTCTACGTGTTTCAAACAAGAACTCTTAACAAATTTGGTGCTTTTATCACCAACTGAATAGATAGACAGACAAATGTCACCACGAAACACACTTGTTTGGTTTCAGGGGGCATCAAACGTCGACATTAGTGATCAAAATTTCGAGCTCAATTTTTATGATGATCACAATACTTTCTCTACGAGCGGTCGAGAGAAATTAAAAAGTTTGGTTTCAAAACTAAACTATATTTCACCAACCCGTTTTGGGTTGTCCAAACACATTTTAACTTATTGACTTTTGTTTTAAATTTCAAATCTAATAATTTTGGCCTACTTCAAACAATAAAGAATTACTAGATTAAAAAACAATACCTGTTGTGTATTAATTTTTTACTCCTTTTCCCCTCTATTTCAATCAAAAACTTAATTACTATACGATTTTTTGGACGTTCCTTCAAACTCATATAATACACCGATATTTTGGCGTTCCTCCAAAGTACAGCTATTCGTAGATTGGCTATTTTTAATCAATACAATTAAATTTATAGTATTCAATTCCATGTAGAACAAGAATCACTGGCAATAAAAAACAAAGCAATTAAGATTACGATTTAAACACAAGATCCCAGTGGGACATACATGTGATAAATAATTGAAGAGAAGACCGACCAGGCGCAAAAACAAATGTTTTAACATTGAACAAGAGTGTATGTCTCAGCGTAGAGCATGAATCAACACATTTTATTATAATTTGAAGCAGTTCTGATTTCTGGTTCGGGCTCTTAAGAATACATAAGATAAAACACGTTGATCTATGGACAAACAAAAAAATTGTTGCTTCAGGGCGTATGGATGTGAAAAAAGTATCGATACTTAACTAATATCGATATTTTCCTTTCAATACTAGTGTTTTTTTACTCGATACTACAGTAAACCCATGACTTTTTGGTGCTGACTGACAGCTCACAGCTGACTTTTGACAGTCAACATTTAGGCATATACCTTAATTTTGACTGTTAAAATTGATAGATGCTAAACACATGTTTTTGCAGATCATCTGGTTCGGCGTAGGGATACGTAATTTGGTTTGGTAACTTTTTAAAGCTATGAACTGTCAGCTGTGAGCTGTCAGTCAGCACAAAAGAAGCCATGGGGCAACTGTACTTTCCAATAATTTTACTGGTATCAGTACTCACTCTCCGGTATCGAAAGAAACAACTTTGTTGCTATCTTCACTCATGCTGGGATTATATGTTTACTATGGTGGACTGTGGAGGAAGAACAAATGACGTTATTTCTCAATTCTCACTAATTTCCTGCATGACAAGCAAGAAGAAACTTTAGAATTCATTCTCTTTTAGCTCATCATAATGCATAGCTGTTCTTTCATCTTTGTTTATCAATACAGCCCTGTGCCTTACCGGATGAGTAGCCACCTTTTTTAAAATATATAAATGAGCACGGTCATCACAAGCTAAACAAAGAAGCTTTTGTAGAAATCAATGAACTCCCTCAAATAAAGGGCGCCCCAACCAAAGGAAGATTTTTTTAATCAGCATTGTTTAAGCAGAAGAAGCAGGGCAGCCCAACCATTCTTATATTGTTTGTCAATATTTAAAAATCTATCCGGATAGAAATATAAACGATGAACGTAATTAAAAAATGGCACCTTCCAGAAGTGAGTTATTGAAGTTTTTTAAGAAGTTGGATAGCGAAAAAGCATCTTTTAAAATTTGTTTTAAAGTATTAAAAACCATTATAATTTTCAATGTTTAAATAAATATGAACCTACAATTGTGATGAAAAAGTTGAAACTATTATTACTAGATAAAAAAAACTTTTCCCAGGTTACAATTTTGATACCGACACTTACTGTCATCGATACTTTTCTTTTGATACTAGAATGGTATCGAAATTTTTCTTCCTATACTTTTCTTTCGATACCACTTCCCTACTTCAGGCTTGTTTAGCTATCCAGGGTGTACTGAGCCTAATAGAATAAATAACACATAAAAACATGATCTATTTTATAGGTGAACACTTTGTTGTGTATGGGTAGTTTATTCAAGTTGTAGGTGCCCAATTTCTCCAAATCAACTCATGTGCATTTACTATATAAAAATATGTTGTTCCCTTGGATAATATATTCGATAGCTTATGAAACCTTTAGAAACAACTAAAAACAATTAAACGCAACATTTTAAAATATATATTTGGAAAAATAAGAGTTGATAACTTATTGAATAAGCGGTTAAAATTTTCATTAGATAAATAAACATTGCTTTGGTATAATATGTGTATTTTATTTTATTTGTAACCTACCCCAATCATTTCCCCACACAAATGACACACAGTGGTAGGTACAAGAGAGTTATAAATTTATTAAGCAAAAACATGACACACCTAAATGAGAGAGAGGGACAAAAGCAATTAGTACAAACTTGGACGTAGCCAAAGGACAAAAGCATACCAAAACCCGCCAGGGCCAGAAGGGCGCCAATACAATAAAAAAAAGGGCTGGCGGCCCCTTCGTTAGGTGCCCACAATGGCATCGTCCATAAATGCCGATATATCATAATTAAATTGGTCTCCTGCCTAAGTATGGTTTTAACCATGAAAAAACAAGAACAAATCCTTGCCTATGATTAAGGCTGAGAGAACAAGACATGTAGGCACAAATATGGTTTTAAAGCCAATACAGTTACCCCTGACTACATGCACAGCCTAACGGTCCTAAGGTTTACAAACCAAAATATTTGTAAAGTGGTACCAAAGGAATTTCCTAACCATATTAATGATAAACCCTTACAAGGATTGTAGCCCCGTTTGGCTTGCGGTCCCTAAGTTAACTAACATAAATATAATTCAAGGTGATAACAATAAAATATCCCAACTTTAACAATAACAGTTCTGCTTATGGGAATTAGTCCCATCTGGCTCGCGGCCCCAAAGTTAATTAACATAAATATAATTCAAGATGATAACAATAATAGTTTGTTAATGCAAAGAATGGGCATAAGACTCGTACGAGCGTCCGAGACGTTTGATTTTGAAAGGTAAATAGTTATAGCCAAAGAGAATTTTGAATAATGTGACGAGCCTACATAATGATTAGGCCTTTACCTCGTAAAGTCCAGAGTGCAATGCGTGTCTCTTCTCTGAACTCTCACCATTTATATATCCTGATGATATGTGCTCCCAGAGCGCGAATAGGTTGGGAGGGGGAAGTTTCCAGAACATAAACGTAGGCAAAAGAACACCAGTCACACGCTAAACTCAGTTCTTAGAAGTTTTTTGAACGCACATTGCACATGCTCAGTGAAGTTCATTTGTCTGGAAGAAGGGAGAGGGGAGTTTCCAACACAGCCAGCAGCAAGGCTCGAAGATCGGCTCAGTAGAATGGTTATAGTCCAGCGGAGAGTTTCTCGGGTTTATTTGAAGTGCGGTCGTATTACGTCAACAGCGTCAACAAGGGCTGGCTTTAGTGAGTGAAACCATTTCTTCCACATTAGGTTGTAACAAGGTTACATATTGATTTAAATATACAGTATACCCACCTCATATAGTCTATTTTTATAAGACCATTTATTATTCAGGTTTACTATAATTTAACTACTACTTTATAACTACAGTCACTCGTACCGATAGGTACGCGGATTAATCGTCAAGTTCATATAGTTTTGTTTGTAACAAGGAATTTGAGGCTAGAACAAAGGTCTAATCTCTTGAATATGGTTTATCCTACAAGGTTTACCACTTTTCCTGCATGTAAATGAGGATATATTTACTCTAAATTCCTCCTTTACCCCATTAGTATAGTTACATGTGTTAATCTGGATGGGTAGTAAGATTTGATGAAAAAACCAACAAAATATACCATTTGTTAACCGCTCAAGCTAAGAGGTAAGGATGAAAAAGGTTGTCTAGAGGAAGTGCCCCCACATTAGTTCTTAGAGCGGATAAGAAGACCATAACGACACATCACACGTGGGAGACAAACCCTAGAACACTCTACCGAGATTCAGACACTTCCCTCCTCATTACCGGCAATCCATTCTATTGCTAGCCTGATGGCCTGGACCACGAGACCAGAGGTGAGGGTTGAAGTTTTTTTCCCAACCTCAAATACACTACATAAGTGACTTAATACACCACAGTCTCGTAGCATGTGAATACTCTACTTTCGTTTCCTCCCCCTCCCCCAACCCAGTAGTCCTCTGGCCCTGTCGTCCCCGTCTTTTTATTGGCCAAAACTGGTCACGTGACCCCTCCTCCTGCTCTCTGATTGGCTGCTATAAATAGACCCTCCTGCCCCCTTTCCTGACCCTCCCCTCCCCTACTGACCACAGTGCTGATTACGTCCTCCTTAAAACCCTCCCCAACATCCCCCTCGCCTACCCCCTCTCGCCTAACAAGCCAGGACATGTTGGTTCTTGATGATTAATTATTAATGATTGTTAATTAATTATTGTTGATTGATTTTTGTCTAGGATTGAAGTGTTGGAGTTTTTATCATTGATTAGGGCGTTGTAGTTTATTAGAACCTCGCGCTATGGCTGTCGGGGGTATAATGAACATATGATCTTCTGTCACAATGGACTGTCCCGAAACAAGTAGCATGAAACTCGCGCTATGGCTGTCGGGGGTAGAGTGTGATAAATGTTTACCCTACCTTGAGACCCCCTCCTCCTTAGAGGTATGTGTCGCATCCCTGGTGCCAGTCTTTCGGGTCAACAAGAATAGATCGCGAGGGCACAATGGGTTTTCCCCCTGGCGCCAGTATATTGGCCCGACAAGACGAGTTGAGACAAGAATAGATATTGAGGTCATTGCCCAGGGCAACGGGGTTGTCCCTGGCGTCAGCTTGATGGCTCAACTAGACAAGTCGATACAAGAATAGATCGTGAACTAGGGCAGTGTGTCGCAAATCCCTTGGGTTTACCCGGGCGCCAGTATGTCGGCCCTACAAGACGAGTTGAGACAAGAATAGATATTGAGGTCATTGAGCCAGGCAACGGGTTTTCCCTGGCGCCTGGTTGCCGGGTAGACAAGACAAGTCCAGACAAGAATAGATAGTGACCATGTTCTTCTTCTCGCACCATGTGACATCGCTCGAAGGGGGGGGGGGGGGGAACAGGGGGACCCCCA
>CABEEJ010004963.1:31465-56318 GCA_901482245.1 Timema douglasi
GTCACATGGTACGAGATGAAGAACAGGGTCACGATATATTCTTGTCTCGACTTGTCTTGTCTACTCGTCAACCGGGTGCCAGGGAAAACCCGTTGCCTGGCTCAATGACCTCAATATCTATTCTTGTCTCAACTCGTCTTGTAGGGCCGACATACTGGCGCCCGGGAAAACCCAAGGGGTTTGCGACACTGACCTAGTTCACGATTTATTATTGTCTCGATTCGTCTTGTTGAGCCGTCAATCTGACGCCAGAGAAAGCCTCATTGCCCTGGTCAATGACCTCAATATCTATTATTGTCTCAACTCGTCTTTTTGGGCCATTATACTGGCGCCAGGGACCCATTGCGTCCTCGCGATTTATTCTTGTTGACTCGCCAGACTGGCTCCAGGGTTGCGAAACATACCTCTAAGGAGGAGGGTTCTCAAGGTAGGAAAACCATTTATCACACTCTACCCCCGACAGCCATTGCGTGAGGTTAGTGCTGCTTGTTCCGGGACAGTCCATTGTGACAGAAGAGCTAAGGTGTATTTTACCCCCGACAGCCATAGCGCGAGGTTCTAATAAACTAAAAAGCCCTAATCAATGAATAAAAACTCCAACAACTCAATCCTAGACAAAAATCAATTAACAATAATTAATAATCAAGAACCAACATGTCCTGGGTTGGTAGGCGAGGGGAGTGGTACGCGAGGGGGCTGTAGGGGAGGGTTGTAGGGAGGACGTAATCAGCAATGAGGTAAGGAGGATGGGAGGAGGAGGGGAGGGTCAGGAAGAGGGGGAAGGAGGGGCTATTTATAGCAGCCAATCAGAGAGCAGGAGGAGGGGTCCCATGACCAGTTTCGGCCAATAAATAGATGGGGATGGCAGGACCAGAGGACTACTCACCCCTAACATTTCAAACAAAACACCAAGAGACACAAGCCACAAGTAGAATTTATTTATTCTTTCACTTCCTGTAAAAAAAATAGTTCTTACATATTATTTGGCTTCCTACAGCTTCATACCTACATACATACATACATACCTAATTACGGGGTAGGAAAGAAAGTGTAGATTTACAGTAGCTCAAAAAACAACAACTCCGTACCTAATCCGTCCTCACTTTCTCTCCACTTCCCTATCCTGGCATAATCTCCTCGCTTCAACAACATCCATATATCGAGTCATACTTGCTCTTTTATTATTAAAACTCTCAATGTTTTTCTTTCTCACACATTCGTCTAAAACAGTTAGCGACGTCTTAGATGGCCTACAACTTCCTTTTGATCCACACACTCTACCTTCATATATTTGCTTCGTCACTTGATCCACACTCATCATCTCAACATGCTCAAACCAACATCAGATGCCTTTTTCACATTGACCTGTTGGATTCCCTTTCAAACCGTACTCCTTCAGCACCCATTCACTGCTGACTTTGTTCATACGAGTTTTTCCAAATATATTTATTAGATATCTAATTCCAACCACATTCACCTTGCTATTGTGTTTCTCCTGACAAATCCACGCTTCACACCCATTAAACAATGTTGGCGTTAAACAAACTTTTATAAACTACCATGTCTTGCCTCTTTCAATATTACTTCATTCTTTGCAATAGTCACATACATGCAACTACTATCTGAGATGCATTCACTCGTTTGTCAATTTCACCATTTATCATTCCATTTTTACAGAACATTCTGCCCAATACACAATAGCCCCTTAAAACCCGTTAAAACTCACCGTGGGAAAAAAACACAATTTGAGAGAAAGGGAAAGTAAATAATATATATGAGGTCAGGTAGACCCTTCCCCAACCCCTTCTTGCCATTTTATAACGACCCAACTCCCTACCTACCCCTAATCCAACCCATCCCACATGTGCATACCTTGAAATTTATCTCTTTTAATTCGATTACAGTTGACGTTTTAATGTGAATAAATCAGTCCTGGAGTAAGCGAGTGTTTTGGGGAAGAATGGAGTCTGTATTCAGAGCAGGTCCAAGCGTGTGTTTATCTGCTTCATTCCATTAGTTCGGGAACTGCGCTAGGGCCAGGGGTGGGTAACAACAGGCTCTTGGTTCAGAAACCAGCTTGAGAAATTTTGTTGCTTTTATTAACTAAGATAATTTCTTGTTTGTTTTTCACTATGCCTATTTATCTATTTAAGTTGTTGTATTTGACTTGCACTATATTAATTGATAATTTACTAACTTTTTCCATTAATTTATTTAGAATGAGTTTTTAACGTGCGTTTTCTGAACCGCCTGGTTATCCCCAGAACGCGAGAATTTGTATGAGTGAGAGCGAAAGGGTCTACCAATTTACCGGTAAGGGTATTTTCACATACCCACTGGAGTTCTCTTATATGGCACAAACACATGAGGCCAACGCCCTTAATTCCCCTCAGTAGGAAGTTGTGCAACGGATTTTTTTTTCGCTCAGGAAAAATCTGTCAACCCCAGCCGGGTTTGAACCCACGAACATTGGGTCTTGAGAGAGCGCTTCACCCCAATACCACCATGGTCAACAATCTCCTAGCTAACATAAATCTAGTAGAGGCACAACCTTCAGCCCTCTTGTTGTTAATTCATCAATTTATCAACGTGAAACGGCAAGCCTCAATCCCATCGATGACCCCACCCCACCCCAAGGATTAAACCAGAAATACTTAGTTTAGTATAAAGAGGCACTTACAACTGAGCTAAGGTTTGGTTTCATCATGGCTATTAACGGTATCAATCTTAAAGCTAGAAATGAGGAAGGTAGTTTAGATAAAGTGCACCCAAATTCTTGAGTAAAGGGGATTAAAGATGAAGAAGATTAATCCCATGTTTAAAACCACTTGCCAGTGAACCTGACCGAGATAAAAACCAATTTGATTCAAGCCCGTCACCGGAAATCCAATCTATTATTTTTAATCATTAATAATGATAATAATAATAATACGTTTAAACCAAGTGCTATTAATCGTGTAATATAAGAGAAAGGGATGAAGAAGTTAGTTTCAGAGGAAGCGTGCTCGTATTAGCTTGGAGAGAGAAAATGGGAAAACAACAGTGGTAATTCAAATGTATACATTCCTTCCCAACTTGTCTGCTATTAAAATTCAAATTACCCTTCAACGGAAGCTAAATTCAATATGAGTAGCCTATAACTTCATTAACCACAACTTGTAAATGTGGGGAATGCCAGGCCTCCACCGTGGTTCGGATTCCACGTTAAACTGTAGGTCCTCCATTTCATCTCACAATCACCCTACCATTACACGTTAGAGTAAGTGCGTATAACCCGAACGGGTAGTAAGACGAGGTGCTAATAATAATAATAATAATAATAATATAACTCGCATTGAGGGACACGTGGGCTAAGGCGGTACATTAATCTTGTCTCGTTTGTTGGTGACGTA
This sequence comes from Timema douglasi, assembly GCA_901482245.1. Classification (NCBI taxonomy): domain Eukaryota; kingdom Metazoa; phylum Arthropoda; class Insecta; order Phasmatodea; family Timematidae; genus Timema; species Timema douglasi. Next base: position 34,858 of record CABEEJ010004963.1, read on the forward strand.
GAGGATGGAGCTCGAACCCCGTCCGGGTGTACTGAAGGTGGTTGTTTCTAAGTGGTTATCCAATCTCCATCTACGAAAATGTAAGTAAACTTTCTATAAATTCTATCTTCTTCATCGCTAGATTATAAGTGTATCTATGCGAATGGATCGAAAGGCTAATAAGATGGGGTGCACGGAAAAAAGTGAACCTAGTGCCTTAAACCACGTGACCCCATTGTGGGGCGGGAGTGTACGGGATGCGAGAAAATGTCAGTGTTGTTGCAGTTTTTATAGAAAAACATTTTTAAGCCAAAACAATTTAAATATTGCTCCTGTAGAAACATAGTTTAACTTTCGTCAACCCGCCTCGGTGGCGTAGTTGGCTAACGTGCTTGTCGTGTTGAGCTCGACTACTGAGGATGAGGAGATCGAGGTTCGAATCTCAGTCGGGTGAACTGGGGGTGGTTTTTCCTAAATGGTTTTCCATTCTCCCTCCACAAAAAAGCGCGTTCACTTCCTCTAATTCAACCTTCCTAATTCCCAATCCATTAGAGTAATTAGTACTTAAAGCGTGTAACCCGAATGGGTAGTAAGACGCGGTGCTAAAAAAAAACTTTCTTCATATGGTGATATCGACAGTTTTTATTTATATATCATGATAATATCAGCATTTGAAGATAACATTTTTAAACTAAGAAAAAGAGCTGTCACTAAATTCCATGACACCTTTGATAGATCTTCAAGAACTGTTGAGGTCATCATGTGGAGAAAATTAAACCATGTTTCTATTGGAGGAATATTTTATTAATTTTAGCAACAAAAAATAAAATTTTACTAGAAAACTGCAAAAACACTTAGCTTTTCTCGCGTCCCCTCCACGCCCGCCATAATAAAATGTTTTCTATTAATTTATATTTGGTTTATTATGTTCGGATAAACAATGATTTGTTTTACTACTCTGATTTTTAAATTAATTAGGCTCAGCTCGAACGAGAAGTAAAACACGTAGCACAAAAAAATAAAGCCTATAAAAAGTATTCGAAAGGAAAGAAAAATAATTCCCTCTCGTTAAGTGTTTAAACTCTTTACTTAAGTTCTCAAGTATAAAGAAAAAGTAAAGTAAAACAGCTTGATAATAATTTTACTCAAGGCATAAAACAGACTTGAACATAATGATCTACAATTAAAGAGTTTAGCAGATATTCTCATAAAGTAAGTGTTTTGCCGTTTTACCCTGCAGGCTGTCTTGGGCGTCTTATTTGGTTTGAAATGATTGGTTCAACTTCTAAGAGGCGCTTCGTCTATTTTTTTCACCCCCCCTCCCCCCTTTTCACATCCACACCACAGACTTCTAAATGCCTTGCGGTGGTGGGGCCCTATTTTCAACGACTGCGACGAAATAATGAGTTAAGACAAGGACAACTTTGCAGAACAAAGAGAGGGCGTTCATAAATAGTCTAAAAAGGATCAAATGGGATGAAAGACAAGGATTGTTTTCTAATAATAGACGCTAGCGATGGAGTGTGGCTGGAATTTCAGAGAGTGGAGCATTTGGGGCTGAATTATTTACTCACCAGCATCGGTGGGCACGCGGTATAAAATTTCAAACTAATTCAGTCTGGTTTGCTAGTGACGGGTAACTCGGGTTTCGAGTCTCAGTCGAGGGAATTGAGGGTAATAAAATGGTTTCTCGACTTTACCTCCAAGTGAATAAGGATACACACATATTTATAAGCTATTAGCATCATAACATTAACTTAAGTTTACAAGTGCATCACTAATATTTGTCTGGGGGAAGTAATGTAAGAAGACCACAATGAAAACTATCATTTAGAAAACCACTCCGTGATACCAACCCAGAACTTAAAACGTTTACACCCACAGCTAAGGTCGTACGATTCAAGGTGCCACTCTCACAATATACTTGATTGTCGATGACTGGGTCAGGATTAATTAGGGTGTTTTTTCTTCAATTTTTTTCCTCTACAGCCACGGAGAAATGCGGACAGAGCTCCTATAAAATGATATCTTCTCTCCCCCCCCTCCCCCCCCGCGTAACTGTGACAATGGTGTGACCACTAGTGTGCCTAGACACTGGGATTCACCAAGCTAACCCACTTTCATTAGTTTTGCACCTAGAAAATTATATACATATTGTATGGATTATCCCCTCACCTCTTAAATTTATATATACTAATCTAAATTATTATTATTAGCATCGCGTCTTACTACCCGTTCGGGTTATACGCACTTACGCTAATTTGTAATGGTAGGGTGATTGTGAGATGAAATGAAGGACCTACAGTTTAACGTGGAATCCGAACCACGGTGGAGGCCTGGCATTCCCCACATTCACTACTAATCTAAAGATGAACGCCCTGACTCACTCAATGACTCATCACTGTAGCTCCCGAACCACTTTATCTGGAATATTTAAATTGCATAGGAAGCTTCATTTCGGGTCGTAGGTACCCTATAAGAAGGGGTTGAAACTGGCGTTGAACATTTTTAAATTTATAACCTTATATTCCAAACCGATTGACTTGGAAAAATTAAACTTGACATAGAAAGTATTTTAAAGTAATGGTTCAGAAGTTATTTGGGATTTTTTTTTGAAATTCAGCCCCCATGAGAGTGAATCAGGGTGAGATTAGTATTTGTTTATATTCCAACACAGTTGAGCTGTGCAGATGAAACTTGTCTGGGGTGTTATTTTTAGGTAACGGACCAGAGGTGTTTATTTTCTATTTGTTGAAATTCAAAATGTAAGGGTGTGAAGCGAAAGGAGGGAGGGGGGGGGGATGTTCTGTGTCTTCCATCCAAGGAAGTTTATTTTTAGATAAAAGTTCAGACATATTTTGGGCTAAAAAAAAAACACCTCTAAGAGGGTGAAATGGGAAAGGGGAATTTTTTGAATAATTTTAAAATGTCAAAAGATACAAAACTCGCGTGAAGTAAGGGCTATTGGATAGTCTAATATAAATTATTCTTACATACCTTAGCTACCACTAAACATCATATTCCTTAATTAATTTAACACCCCGTCTTACTACCCATTTGGGCTATACACTGAATTACTAATTGCGCTAATGGGTTAGGAACTGGGAAAGTTGAATTTAGAGGAAGTGAACCTGAATTTGCGTGGCGGAATAGCGGCGACTATTTAGGAAAAATCACACCAGTTCACCCAACCAAGGTTCAAACCTCAATCTCCTCGTCCTCAGCAGATTTTTAAGATAAAAGCGGGAAAAAGTTGGTACTTTTCACCATACCATTTATTTGATTTTTTATTAAATCATTTCTCAATATCTTGACGTAAGGAATTAAAACATTTTTTTTTAAATTTCTGCAAAGTGTTTGTATTCCTAGCTATCGTCTTAAAATCAAGATAGCATCGTCGATAGAGTATATAAGCAGAACGTTGGGTTCTCAATGATCACGGGTCAAAAGATCCAATTGAAATTCTTGTGGTTCTTTGCTGATCGTGAGAAGCTTCATACGAATGTATTTATATTTAGCTTTTATTTGTGGAAGTTTCGTGGCTTACGAGTGAACTATCAAAATGCACCGGCAAACAGATTGCCAGACCAATATTAACTTTTCAATAATTATATATATTAAGATGTTGAAAATTTTTTGTGCATCATTAGCCAAAAATTACTGATCTATTCAGATGGTCATCATTCATCAATGGGGTTTATATACAGAGCATCCACAGTAGAAGAGGTGGTAGGCCTATCCGAGAACTAGGAGAAGTTACCATGTATCCTTCATTAGAAAAAATCTATGATCTGATAGACCACGTGTTGATTTGTTGTTATTTTTGGCAGTCAGAAAGAATATCCACACAAACAATCTAACTAACAAACAAATAATTTGTTTCAAATTATTAACAGTTTTTATATTATTGAACACAAACTTATGAAAACAACCGATTGGATGCGTTTTTTTTAAGGAAGTGGCGTCTATTAGTCTATGGCTCACTTAAAAAATTGTTTTCAAATGAAAGCTTCTAAAACTTGGTGTGATCTTCTTAAATCAAAATGGTGAACCAGGCAAAAACCAGGGAATTTGATGATGTCATTCAAACTGTAAAGGCTGATAATTTCTTACTATGTTTACAAAATAAATTAGTTTTTATTTTGAAACTAGTGTTTTATAGTTTCTTTAATTTATATATATTTTTTATGTTGGTGGCTCGTTATAACAAGATACAAGTGGGGATACAATACTTCTAAAATTATTATTTCATGTAATATTATTATACCTCTTGTTGCACTAACCGCAAAACAATATATATATATATATATATATATATATCATATTCTGAAAATTGAAAAATGACACCTGGACACGGGACTCGAACCCGGGACCTTTGGCTTAGTACGCCAATGCTCTTACCAGTGAGCGTACTAAGCCAAAGGTCCCGGGTTCGAGTCCCATGTCCAGGTGTCATTTTTCAATTTTCAGAATATGATATCTATATGGTGTTATCCTCACTAAAATGCATAAATGATAGCTTCGGCTATTTGATTCATTAAAAAATATATAGTTTTATTAATATACTTTGTTCTTTCAATAAGTTAGGTAAACGCCAGTTCTACAGTAATCCTTAGGGGAATATTTTTAGACTCTATTGACACACTTTTATTGATAGAAAAGTATAATTAAGCAAATAATAATTATTTCTGTATTTGCTGACATTAGTCACTTACAATCAATATTTGCAATAAAGAACCTTCTGATAGCTGTCAGATAACACCCTTAAAACCATATATATACCCTATACAGGCTGTGTCACTGGAACCTTTATAGTGTAGAGAGGGGGTTAGAGGGGTGTGGGGATCAGCCAAAACAAGATCTGTTTGAAGAACTTGGACCCCACAAGCCTAAGTATCGGTGACTGGGTTCTGTTCGAAGGAGCTCTGCCCAAAAGATTGTTGAGATTCGCAAACTCCTATAAGTGGTTGTCGTCGGGGTTTTTAAAAACATCAGATGTGCCTAAGAAATATTTGGAGTGGTCAACATCCGAATGTTCTCAAAATATAAGACGCCTCTAAAAGCTATTTAGAGTGGTCTACCCCCAGACATATTTTTAAAATTCGATGCTTCTCTAATTTATTTAGTGTGATCCTCACCAGAATTTTGTTTTTAAAATTATATGATTCTAGAATTTATTTATAGCGGGTTTTAATTGTAATTATAGTGTAATACGGCTTTCTCTCACCAAATAATTATTCCTTACATTATTTGAATGTGCCGGCTTCATTGAAAACAATATTTGAATTCATTTTAGGTGGGCCATGGACTACCTGACCCCTCTGTAGGCACGCCTATGTCTGTGACCAGGTGTAACATGAGTCTTAACCCCTTCTAGTTCTCGGCCACTGCTGTGAAAGCTAGTTAATAACTTTTTATCTTGGCTAATGAGGTACTTTTTTCACCTTTTTAAGAGAGTACATATTTTTTGAAGAAATCTATGTCTGAATCCAACATTTTTGTCGAATTATAGTCTTCCAGTGACGACCACCTTGGGCTTTATTTTCCCCGGCTAGTCCATGATAGACGAGACAGCGCCAACCCCGCAGGGAGGGTTAAAGAAGGGGAAGACTTCCCTCATTTGATGCCTGGCTGGACGCTCAATCAATCCCAAGACTTGGCGACCCTTTTTTTTTGTCGTTGCTGTTGTTATTGTCGTTGCCGTAAGGGAAGACACTCCCTGAATACTTTACCCCTGGGCAACAAGTATCACCCTGTTACTTCTCCCACAAATGTTCTGGTGGGGACGGAAGTTACTGAACGTCAAGATAGCTTTTTTTGGGGGGCTAATTTCTTGGGCGTCAATAAATAATATATTGTCATAACCACTGCGCAGTGTTTGAATGTATGTTTTCATTTAAATAACTCGAGAGAACGCAGTGCTAAAATGTTCTGGCTTATCGTATATGACTTAATTAACTAGAAAGATTGAAATAGAATACTGACCATTGATAATATTTTATCTAGTTGACGAGGAAAGGGGCCATATCAATATCGCAAGCAGTTAAGCTGCCCAACGCCGGACCATAGCAGACTATATCTTTGGGTCATCAGTATCACTTGTCTTAGTGGACATCCGTCGAGCCCAGGCTCCCGAGATAAGAGTTCTTGTAGGGGTCGCGCGCAGTGTCCACAAACGCGATCGTCCAATCGCTATATTTCTTTATCTTTCATCTAACATCACGTTTTGTATGATCGATTAGTAACTTCTATTAAACCAAAATTTGTAGCCATACATATTATTTCTAACCCACACAATTACCTTGCCTGCGACCTAAACCCTCACACTCCCCGCAAGATATCCTGACAAATAGGGTAGGTCGCAACAAATAAATAATTAATTTTATGGATGATAATTTCTTTCAACTTCTCTTCTCATATCTTCTCCTATGCACCACGCCCTACCACCCCTCTGACCTAAATACATATTTACACTAATGGGGGTGACCTGGCGGTCTAGGGGTAAGGTGTCAGACTTCTATGCTGGCGGCCGGGGTTCAATCCTCGGTCCCGGCACAGATTTATCTTATTGCCAAACCCTTCCTTCACCTCTGACAAGACATCTTGTGAATGTGGGGAATGCCAGGCCTCCACCGTGGTTCGGATTCCACGTTAAACTGTAGGTCCTTCATTTCATCTCACAATCACCCTACCATTACACATTAGCGTAAGTTCGTATAACCCGAATGGGTAGTAAGACGCGGTGCTAATAATAATAATAATAATAATACACTAATGGGGAAGGGATGATGAAGGTAGAGTTAATATAAAGTGTACTCCAGATTTCCATGAAGAGGAAACAATTTAGTAAGAAAAAATACCTCAGTACACTCATCAGTAACTCAGATCCCTCCATCAAAAACTAGACAAAATGAGAGTGATACCTTCGTCCATGTGCCTGCTGGTGCGGATCTTTTAGTTTTTTGCAAGGATTTTGTTTGTATGTGACAATCAAAATCATCCGAATATGTGTCTGTATTTTTACTGCCGTATAGATAACTTATTAGGGTCGTATAATGGGCCCTTGCCTAACCAACTGATTGAAATAGCAAACAACTTACAAATTAGCCTATAAAAAAATAATCACACCACTCACTCCTCAGGACTTTAAAAACCACGCCGAAAGAGGAAACACTAATTTGACCAATTTTAAGGAGATGCTGGGAATCGAACCTGGGTTATTTAGCTCAATGAATGAATGTGCTACCAAATAAACGAAGAGGTGACTATGTGACTATCTAAATAAAGAAAGGTTGACCGAAATAAAGTAGCCCCATGGCTTCTTTGGTGCTGACTGACAGTTCACAGCTGACTTCTGAGAGTCAACATTTAGGTACATACCTACATTTTGACTGTCAAAAGTGGCAGCTGATAAACACATGTTTTTGCAGATCATATGGTTTGGAGTATTATTATTATTATTATTATTATTATTATTATCACCGCGTCTTACTACCCGTTTGGGTTATACGCACTTACGCTAATGTGTAATGGTAGGGTGATTGTGAGATGAAATGAAGGACCTACAGTTTAACATGGAATTCGAACCACGGTGGAGGCCTGGCATTCCTGATGTCTTGTCAGAGGTGAAGGAAGGGTTTGGTAATCAGCGGTTTGGAGTAAGAATACGTAATTTTGTCTGGTAACTTTTTAAAGCTGTCAGTCAACACCAAAGAAGCCATGGGGCTACTGTAGTTGTGATAAAACACCAGGTGCAACATATTATTTTTCCTTTACTGTATATAGCCATATCGGCGGGTACGCGAAATAGACGTAAAGCTCACCTGGCCTGGCTTTGCAGTAATGGAAAAGTCAAGTTGCAAATCCGTGTGAACTGTGGGTGTCTTTTTTCTAAAATGTTTTCCTTTTTTTTCTCCATGATAATGCAAATGCATCTTCTCTCTTCCTGGTCCCTGATCCGCTAATGTATTTAAATGCGGATAGCCTGGATAGGTAGTAAGACGAAGCAGGGAAACACCCCACATATAAAACAACAAATTGTAAAGTGCCTGGAACCTCCCATTTTAGTAAAGCCCCCTCAAAGCTTGTAAGTTTCCAACTCTAGTTAACATGAAGTCCCCCCCTGCCCCCCCACGCGGGAAACTTTAACGGTGATAGGTCAGTGGCTAACGCCTTGCCTCATCGCTCTCGACCATGACAAGCTCATCGTTAAATTAATTAGTTTTGTAGTGCTACTTCTAATTACACTTCATGACGATTGATGTTTACATACGAGTCTGGCTATTGTTTTTTATAATAAACTTTTTTTTTTGTTTTCAACAATGAGTTTGACTGCCCCCCAAAAGTTTTGAGTACACCCGAAATATATTAGGGACATTTGTGTGACCTTTTTAAATAAGTTAATTGAAATTAAGTGCATGTAAATAGATTATATATACTATAAGTTTATCATTTTTTAATTCTTTTCGCACACATGTTTAAAATATCACAATAATCGTTGCTATGAAGACATATTTATCTACAGGTGTCATATTGTATTAACTCTCGTACAGACTAACCACGTATTTACACATAGGCTAGGGACGAGTAAGGTAGAATGTATAAGAAATGTACTGGTATTTGCGGTGAGGGCAGGTAGTAAACTCTTTAGAAAAATGATATCCTTGGTACACCCGTTTGTAATAATAGAAGTACTACTAGTTTAAGTTAATTTTTAAGTAGGCCTATTGTATTAATATGTGGGGACAATAAATGGAAGTTATATTTGGTACAGATATAGTAGAAAAATAAAACCAAGACACGGGAGTAGAACCCGTGGAGAGGTATCATTTTTAGACCATATTAAGTATGTGTGTGTTTAGAATGTATATGCTAAATAGCCATTAATAATAAACTTACCCGTTCGATTTATATAGGCCTACATATATGTTAATTACGCTACCAGGGTAGGGCTGAGGAATGAACAAGCTAAAGGAGACATACTTGCATTTGCGTGGTAGGGAGGGTGGAAAATCCTTTAGTAAGAAAACACCCTTAGAATACCAAGACGGGATTTTAATCACGATACTTCCGTCACCGGCCAACCAGACTAAATACGCTATGAGTCCTATGCCATTTAGAATACGTGCCCCTCGGTGAGACTGATATGTAGAATACATTTCAATATAATCCGTTTCACGGAACCTCGAAGTTTTGTCCACCCTTTCATTTCGGAACCGCCGTTCCGGTTCTTCAATTCTGGGGGTGCCTAAGGAGTTGGGGGAATAAGATACAACCTCGTTGTTCATCTTTCTTGTCTACACGAATAAAAAATAAGAGATATGAAATAATCGTCGAGGACTGGATGTTGTGTCTGTCCTAGTCTTAAGATAGAATATAAGGCATGTTAAGCTACGACAGGCCTAGCAAACCGGTAGCGGAGAATGTATGGTTTGAATAAGAAACTGACCTAGCCCACAGGCTGAAAACAACAATGGATGTATACATTTTTTATTAACAATTTACTATTATTGATATTTTATAGGTATTGATATTTTCTTCTTGCATGGGACAGGTAAAAGATCACATAGATCTATATATGAATGTATGCATTGTTTTAGTAACTTTTTCAACTGTAAAAACAGTTTCTTCCTTCCTAAATCCGACTATAGTTCCTAAGAAATGAGCAATAGTGTATGTAATCAGGTGACCTGGCGGTCTAGGGGTAAGGTGTCAGACTTCTATGCTGGCGGCCGGGGTTCAATCCTCGGTCCCGGCACAGGTTTATCTGATTACCAAACCCTTCCTTCACCTCTGACAAGACATCTTGTGAATGTGGGGAATGCCAGGGCCTCCACCGTGGTTCGGATTCCACGTTAAACTGTAGGTCCTCCATTTCATCTCACAATCACCCTACCATTACACATTAGCGTAAGTGCGTATAACCCGAACGGGTAGTAAGACGCGGGGCTAATAATAATGTATGTAATCCTTACAAACTCAATCACATTAATCTAAAAACTAGACTACAAATACATTGGTTTGAAGTAACTTATTTAACAAGCACTTTTTAAATATATGATAAAAAAACTAAATTATCCTAGAACGGGTATAATTACCCAATTCAGGGGGTGCATGGTCTAAGGCGTCACTCTTGCAGTAAAATGGACTGCCGATGACGGAGCGATTGAGGTTCGAATCTCAGTCGGGTGTAAAGAGAGGTTTTTCCCAAAAACCGTTGTAACGTTTTGGAATAAACATTATGAAAAGACTTAACATTTGAAGGACTTGGCTGTGTTCCTGGACCACGGACAATCCATCCGAGTCTGCCACTCGATGTGACTACGTGCCGGTGCAACAAAAAACAACAACATACAGACGCGATAGAAGATAATCATAGAATAATATGATTTCGTGGATCTCTTGTCTTGACAATAGTTCGGCTCACCATCACGTGTCATGTCCTTCCCTCTCAACCACACCTCTTTCCTGTCCTGTTCCCATTGGTCACTAGCCCCGCGATCATGAATGTATTACCTTCTATGGGTATGTTCTAGGGTAGCGTAGCTATCTCTGGTAGTATATATTGGTTTGTTATAATGGTTTTTATTGACAATTACTATTGGTCCTAGACTGCTATGGAGGCCACCCTTGATCATCTCTTACTAGCGCTTCACGCTTGTACATTAAGGAGTCATTTTGCATCTTGTTGTATATAAATATATATTTCATGCGCTTCACGCTTGTACATTAAGAAGTCAGTTTGCATTTGGTTATAATACAATATATATTTCATGCGCTTCACGCTTGTACATTAAGAAGTCATTTTGCATCTGGTTATAATTAAATATATATTTCATGCGCTTCACGCTTGGACATTAAGAAGTCAGTTTGCATCTGGTTATAATTAAATATATATTTCATGCGCTTCACGCTTGGACATTAAGGAGTCAGTTTGCATTTGGTTATAATTAAATATATATTTCATGCGCTTCACGCTTGTACATTAAGGAGTCAGTTTGCATTTGGTTATAATTAAATATATATTCCATGCACTTCACGGTTGGACATTAAGGAGTCAGTTTGCATTTGGTTATAATTAAATATATATTTCATGTGCTTCACGCTTGACATTAAGGAGTCAGTTTGCATTTGGTTATAATTAAATATATATTTCATGCGCTTCACGCTTGTACATTAAGGAGTCAGTTTGCATTTGGTTATAATTAAATATATATTCCATGCACTTCACGGTTGTACATTAAGGAGTCAGTTTGCATTTGGTTATAGTTAAATATATATTTCATGTGCTTCACGTTGGACATTAAGGAGTCAGTTTGCATTTGGTTATAATTAAATATATATTTCATGTGCTTCACGCTTGACATTAAGGAGTCAGTTTGCATTTGGTTATAATTAAATATATATTTCATGCGCTTCACGCTTGTACATTAAGGAGTCAGTTTGCATTTGGTTATAATTAAATATATATTCCATGCACTTCACGGTTGTACATTAAGGAGTCAGTTTGCATTTGGTTATAGTTAAATATATATTTCATGTGCTTCACGCTTGACATTAAGGAGTCAGTTTGCATTTGGTTATAATTAAATATATATTTCATGTGCTTCACGCTTGACATTAAGGAGTCAGTTTGCATTTGGTTATAATTAAATATATATTTCATGCGCTTCACGCTTGTACATTAAGGAGTCAGTTTGCATTTGGTTATAATTAAATATATATTCCATGCACTTCACGGTTGTACATTAAGGAGTCAGTTTGCATTTGGTTATAGTTAAATATATATTTCATGTGCTTCACGCTTGACATTAAGGAGTCAGTTTGCATTTGGTTATAATTAAATATATATTTCATGTGCTTCACGCTTGACATTAAGGAGTCAGTTTGCATTTGGTTATAATTAAATATATATTTCATGCGCTTCACGCTTGTACATTAAGGAGTCAGTTTGCATTTGGTTATAATTAAATATATATTTCATGCGCTCCACGCTTGTACATTAAGGAGTCATTTCACATTTAGATACATGGGAAAATGTTCCCTAGTGATGTTCTAGAGGACACGTTTCGCTAGAGCTGGTTATATCAACTTAGGGTTTTGACTGTCATAAATTCTAAATTTCGGTCAGCCACGCTTAACTCTGAATGTGTACTCGGTTCAGTAAGTACAGATTTGTTTCAAATGTTTTCTTACATTAGCACTGCAGAATTATCTGTGGTTATATTAACTTGTTTTATATAATACAATGTATCAATTTTTGATGTGAAAATTAAACTATTGTTACCTAGAAGGTTGTTTTTCCTCTTTGCGTACAATAATTAACTGCACCGCCCTTGCTCTATATGGGTACACTTTCTCTATATAGTGTAAAATTACTCATCCCTAAAACCACGAGCGTAATTAGTGTATAGGCGTATAATCCGAACACCTAGTAAGATGCGATGCTAAATAAAAAAGTTTCTTTTACTTAGTTTTACGATTTAGTACCAGTTATTACATGTTTATTGGTGACCTGGCAGTCTAGGGGTAAGACTTCTGTGCTGGCGGCCGGGATTCAATCCTCGGTCCTGGCATAGATTTATTTGATTACCAAACCCTTCCTTCACCTCTGACGAGACATCTTGTGAATGTGGGGAATGCCAGGCCTCCACCGTGGTTCGGATTCCACGTTAAACTGTAGGTCCTTCATTTAATCTCACAATCACCCTACCATTATACATTAGCGTAAGTGCGTATAACCCGAACGGGTAGTAAGACGCGGTGCTAATAATAATATAACTTTTGAATGAACTGACCGATTTAATCCAAACCTGACACAAGCATTCTTTGTAGGTCTATACATATAAAGTTTGTTGAAGAAGAAAATTGAACCAAGTGTTGGCGAGAAATCAATTATGGCACGCATAAAACAACGGTTTCTATCATTAATTTTTACAATGTATTCACCCTTTAATGAATTTATTGATAGCGTATACGGCTGAAAGTGCTTATGTAGGTCCAAATTACTGTAATAAAAAAATATTTTTTTTAAATGGGGGTGGAGGGAGGTTTTGGCAGATAACTGGGGTCTCCTCAAACAAAGTTTTCCCAGGGCCCTACGACTGCTAAAGGCAGACCTGCTGGTATAAAAGGGGTAGTTTTTAAGATGTAAATTGTCATTATGGACTTCCAACTCCCCCACACAGTCCATATATTACTTTTCTTATCCTTATTCCTTGAATTAAATCATTAATAATAATTAATTTGGTCATAAAATAAGTATTTTTTGTACCCACGTCCTACAACCCGTTAGGCCTAATTGCATTTAATCATACTAATGGAATAGGAGAGGAGAAGGTATATTGATATGATATGCAACCCCATTAAAGTGGAAGGAGAATATAAATATATTTACGAAAAAACATCCTCTTTACACTTGGCTGGGATTCAATCCCTGACATTCCCGTAATCGAAAATTCAGACTAGACGAGCTTGACGTTAGTCTATCTACCTACCAATGCAGGTCTGAAAGTAATAATGAAACAACAAGTATACGCAAGATACGTCCTAATTTGGTTTATCCATGACAACAAGCCCATCCCGCCCTACCCATCCCACCTACCTGCTTCCCACCTTCACTCATTATTTTGAAAGCAATCAGAGCGTAAGAAGAAAGAACAGAAGCACTTTTTCACCAACGCTTTCACAACCTTTTCAAGTTCTACCCAAGATATTTAGGGTAGAAGGGGACCCATATTACCTTTCCTTTCAGTTGCTTTCTCAGTCGGTGAGCTCGCGCCTCGGTTTAGCCAACTTGTGACGCTAATTGGACAAGAGAAATGGGGATGAGTGTCGAGTTTTAGGGGTGGAAGAAAGTTCCCTTGTGAAGAAGGCAAAGAAAAAAAAAAGAAAAAAAGAACTAGGAAAACATAAAAAGAAACTGTCAAAGAAGTAGACAACTAGAAAAAGAGCTAAACATAAAGACAAATATATTAAGTGAAGACAATGAGAGAACCTAGAGGGAGACTTTGCAGTAAAATCATGAAATAATTACTGTGAAAATAAAAAATAACAAAAATGAATGAATAAATAAAACAAAAATGGCTAACTATTGTGTGGAAAAGCGAACGTAAAAGAGAGTGAAATAAATCGTGATAAACTGTTAAAAATAATGAGCAAGATAGAGCAAAATAAACGGTACGACACAATCACTCAAACGTTCTCATGCTGTGGATTATAGTTTGGAAGAAAAATTTCAAAAATAGGTTTTCAGTAAACTACCCTTAACTAAGTTATCTTCATAAAAAGCAACACACAATCTTGTTAGTCACAATACACATTCTTTATATATAAATTTAAAACTGAATAGTTCAAATATTTTTAATACATTTTAAATGTTAAAAAATAAGTTAATTGTAAACTGCAATTCAATTGTTTTATTTTGTAAAAATAAAAAGTATTATTATTTATTTCGGAAAAATATTCCCAGATATTCATTTTAGACTCAATCTTCAAAGCCAATTACATAGAAAGATTTAAAAATTTTAATAATGTGTACTAAGTAAGCAATATTTAAAAATTAATTTATTTTATAAAAATAAACATATGTACAATAACTTATTATCGATAATGTAAGATATTCACCGATACCACTTTTGAACCAAATTAATAGAACAATTTTTTAAAATATTCAAATTGGAAATAAATAAATACATTTGTGAGCTAACCTCAAACGAATTCCTGCGTACCCTACAAAAATTACAGTTTTATTTCTCATCTAATCATGCCCAAGTTATAGCCTACATTAAAAATAAAATCGTTAGAGAAATTTGAAAATATTTTGAATCTTTGGAAACCACTTATCCGTAAGCTACCTTTTAACGAATTTTCACCCCCTAACTAAGTATACAGTATTATTTGGGAGGTAAAACACTACCTTATTAACAAAATCGTTAGAGCCATTTCCAAAAAATTTGAAATTCAAAATATCACTCTTCAGAAACTACTCTTCATTTGAGGACTAGGTTAAAAATTAAAATAATGCCTTGAGGTATTACCCTACCTATACATTTAGGCATCAAGTTGGAACCAAATCTATCAAAAAGTTTCAGATCCGTGGTCATAGACAGATATAAGACAGACAGACAGACATACTGTAACTATGTTCAAAAAAAGAAGAACAAGCTCAATCAAATGGGAGAACACTCTGCCTTGAACATAAACACTGGAGCACATGTGCCGCGACCTCCTCTTCCTAGAATTCAATCCCACTGACTTAATGGAGATACGATCCGACGGTCCACTCGTGAGTGGAAGCCCCGACCAGAAACAAACGAGTGACGGCAACTTCCCTAGTGTAGTTTCGGTTTCCGCCGCCTGGATAGTTCCAGGAGTTTCTATGAGTTCCTAGAGTCACCGCAATCCTTCCTAAGAGATGCCTGTCTCCTCACTTCCACTCCATTTTTTCCCTCTCTCTGTGGGCATGTCATGCATTTCTGTCGGCAATATATTGTGATGTTTCTTTTATATGGTTACTCATTGTATCACTGGCTTATTAGGTGAGAGCGGCAGTTAAGCTTAGACTTAATTGTATTCTTCAAAAATCTCTTTCGGTTATACTATGGAGTATCTTTCAAAATGATTAATTTCGGACTTATTAATTTAAATTTCTATTTCGGGATTGGTTTTTTTTCGTATCAGCGTGGTTGATTTACAACCACGTATCCTTTGGTATTTTTCCTGCAAGGGAAACCTTCCGTTATCCTATGGAACGTAACTTCTGTTTCGCTGCTCGGCGTCTTACGTCTATTTACGCTCTTGACGACTGTCTGATTAGCAGTTGATGTTTGTTGGGAATATTTTGAGTATGTTTTACTTTGACAGTTTAAATTAATATATGGTTATGTGGGGACCGAGAACTTTAACTTTCATATATGTGCTTTATCTTTAACTCTTTCGAACTTATACTAGGTTATGGTGGTAAAACCAAATAGGTTTTATGTGAGTTAATAATTCCCTGATAGTCTAAACTACATTTAATCATCTGGGAATAAAGGACTCAACCATAAGCGATATGCTTATTAAAATTATTGCTTTGTAGAATATTGTTTGCTTGGACGAGAAGTAAGCTCTTAAGCGTTAGCGTAGCGCTTTTTATCTTCGAGAGCACTGAATTACATTAGATTGCTATGGGAAAGACGAATAATTTGGTTCCATATATTTATTGCTTATCACTTAACATCTTTAAACACTTGTTTGGGCTGAGCACATCTATTTTTAGTACTGTTCTAATTAAACTTTGATGTATTTGGGCATTGTTTTTATTGTAAGATACTTCCAAAAATAGCATTTATTATGTACCTAAACTTAGGTTACGTTAGAGTACGTATTATTAGCGCATGTGTGTAAGGCGCTTAGTAAATAATGCTGATATTGCGTCCATTGGGGACTTTAATTGTACAGTCCAAAATACCTTAACCGTTAAGCGGCGGTTTTATTAAGAGTGACGGCAACTTCCCTAGTGTAGTTTCGGTTTCCGCCGCCTGGATAGTTCCAGGAGTTTCTATGAGTTCCTAGAGTCACCGCAATCCTTCCTAAGAGATGCCTGTCTCCTCACTTCCACTCCATTTTTTCCCTCTCTCTGTGGGCATGTCATGCATTTCTGTCGGCAATATATTGTGATGTTTCTTTTATATGGTTACTCATTGTATCACTGGCTTATTAGGTGAGAGCGGCAGTTAAGCTTAGACTTAATTGTATTCTTCAAAAATCTCTTTCGGTTATACTATGGAGTATCTTTCAAAATGATTAATTTCGGACTTATTAATTTAAATTTCTATTTCGGGATTGGTTTTTTTTCGTATCAGCGTGGTTGATTTACAACCACGTATCCTTTGGTATTTTTCCTGCAAGGGAAACCTTCCGTTATCCTATGGAACGTAACTTCTGTTTCGCTGCTCGGCGTCTTACGTCTATTTACGCTCTTGACGACTGTCTGATTAGCAGTTGATGTTTGTTGGGAATATTTTGAGTATGTTTTACTTTGACAGTTTAAATTAATATATGGTTATGTGGGGACCGAGAACTTTAACTTTCATATATGTGCTTTATCTTTAACTCTTTCGAACTTATACTAGGTTATGGTGGTAAAACCAAATAGGTTTTATGTGAGTTAATAATTCCCTGATAGTCTAAACTACATTTAATCATCTGGGAATAAAGGACTCAACCATAAGCGATATGCTTATTAAAATTATTGCTTTGTAGAATATTGTTTGCTTGGACGAGAAGTAAGCTCTTAAGCGTTAGCGTAGCGCTTTTTATCTTCGAGAGCACTGAATTACATTAGATTGCTATGGGAAAGACGAATAATTTGGTTCCATATATTTATTGCTTATCACTTAACATCTTTAAACACTTGTTTGGGCTGAGCACATCTATTTTTAGTACTGTTCTAATTAAACTTTGATGTATTTGGGCATTGTTTTTATTGTAAGATACTTCCAAAAATAGCATTTATTATGTACCTAAACTTAGGTTACGTTAGAGTACGTATTATTAGCGCATGTGTGTAAGGCGCTTAGTAAATAATGCTGATATTGCGTCCATTGGGGACTTTAATTGTACAGTCCAAAATACCTTAACCGTTAAGCGGCGGTTTTATTATATTTGGAAGTTGTTACTTTATCTCAAATTACATTATGATAGTACAAATTATTGTCACCAGGGGACTATATATAATAAATAGAGTTTAAGTCTCATTTTGACCGTTGAGTCGTAACTTGTTGTTGACTATCCTTGATGGTAGTTATAGTTGTCTCTCTCTTTAAACTTAACTCGGCGAGCATACTAATCAAACAATATGTTTATATTGAATTCTAGTCATTTTTATTATATGTTATATTTAACTACAAATCTTCTACTTGGCTTGCCTTGGGGGGTACCTCGGCATTTGTAATATTATTTGTATATCTTCTATTTCCAATATGTCAAATAAAATAGTGTTATTCTCTGGTAACTCCTTAACTATTATTTATCACGCTTCCTGGAGAGTTAAGGTAGTTACAATACAGACAGAAGACAGCCAGATGAACAGACAGACATACAGATATGGGGATAGACAGATTAATAAAATTTATGTTTTTGGGCTCGGACACAAGATTCATTATAATTTTGAAGTAGAAAATGTTCACAATTACTAAACTTTCTCTCGAAATGAGAATGTAAAGGCTCAGAAGCGTAGAAGCATAGTGGAGAGATTTAAGCAATGAGTGGGAGCATGTTTTAAACGAATGTTGAGGAAAAATGCAAGAAAAGACCACATAGTACATTGAAGGTAGTGTAATTCACGGATTAATATAAAAGGACGATAAACAAGTAAGGAACGAGTGTAAAAGAGCAAAAGGTGATGCAGAAGAATACACAAAAATGAGAGAAAGGCAGTAAGTAGTTCCCAAACGCTTGGTCGCGACCCAAATTAGTATAACAAATTGCAATGTGATATTAATTTTACTGAAATTCAACAATACTGGCATGACCTAGCATGCAACTTATTGAAGTGTATAGGTTGGGACAATGAAATAGGTTCTACTAATGTAATAGTTTTATGCTGTAAAATAGATTAAGGAATTATTGGTTGTTAGTTGTTACAATTCCAGTTGTTAAAATTTCTCATTTCGAGCACTGGGCTTAAATAAAAAACCAACTTGGACTGTAGGCTGGAAACAGTAATAGATGTTAAAATTGAATAAATTTACCAAAAACTAATATGAAAGTAATAAAAATATAAACTACATAATCAATGATCCTGAGATTCGCCAGGCCGAGAAAATATTATATTTAAGGTCACAATCAAAAAGGTTTGGGAAAAAATGGATTAAAGCAAAGGGGTCATGATGATACTCTTGGGTAGAGGCTATGTGCGGACGATTAGCAGGAGCTCATGTAAGTCAGGGAAATATAGGAGTATGGAATGGAAACACTTATTTGAAGAGAGGAAGAAAAGGAAATTAGAATACCTCCTCAATTTGTGAGCTCCTGATCCTTGTTTTACTGTTTGGAACGTGAAGTTATTATGGATGACTTGAATGCACGGTACATTTACTTCTAGATAGTCTCCTTTCCTCCTTTTACAACCCAGAACTTCAAAGTAGAGAACTATTCGAATAAATATGCCCGTTGATTTTCTCTGAAAGGTATTAGACCGGGAATTTTGGACGTTGAGAAGGTAAGAGCCTTATTTAATGAGCCTCGATTGGTATTTTACTGATAGCATCTTGAATGTTTGATATGTGTGCGCATAGTTTTTTATCGGTATGTTTAACGGACGGTTACTATTCACACAAGTTATTCCAGCACAAGAACTACAAACTAACTTAATCTAGGGCAATGTGAATGAAACTCCTCTACCATCCCTAGCATTGTTATACAGTATTTTCTAATTGGGTAACGGGACAAGTCTGTATACAAATAGCGGATATCTTCGTCAATAGTTCCTGGAATCTAAGAGTTCCCTAGATTTGTAGAAAATCCTCAGTTCACCGAACCATTACAATATTCCAAAATAGTAGACTAAACGGCTATTTTTTTTGTTTTTCCTACGAATGTAACCACACGTCAGGATGTATGCAGCATTTAATTACACTTTTAGGCTAGGGATGAGGAAGGTAGAATTTATAAGAAGTGTACCTGTGACGTGTTAAAGGAAAGTTGGAAAATAATTTTGAAAAAATACAAAAAAACAACAACCCTAATACACCTGGCTGGGTTTCGAGTTGCTACTTTCTCATCACCAGAGAACCATACTAGATGATAGTGACGTTTAGTCCGTGGGCCCATAGTGTTGTTCAAACTGAAGAACATTTTGGAACACAATGTTGGTATCTGTTGTCTGTGTATCTGAAAACTATACCCCTACCCCAAAACATAGCAGAGTGGTCAGACCCGCCTCGGTGGCGTAGTTGGCAAACGCGCTTGTCGTGTTGAGCTCTACTGCTGAGGACGGGGAAATCGAGGTTCGAATCTCGGTAGGGTGAACTGGGGGTGGTTTTTCCTAAATGGTTTTCCACTCTCCCTCCACGCAAATGCGGGTTCACTTTCTCTAATTCAACCTTCCCAATTCCTAATCCACAAGAGTAATTAGTACTTAAAGCGTATAACCCGAACGGGTAGTAGGACGTGGTGCTAAGTATTATTATTATTATTGAGTGGTTAGGGCTACTTATAAATTATATTTATGACCTTGGTTCTGCCTCAAGGGATGAATACAGTAATTCATTATCCGTATATAGCTTGCTTTCAATATCATCTCTCTCGCACCACTAGAGACAAGACAAGGATATCATTCTCGTCTTGTCTGGTTTGCCGGTGGAGGTTAGGTAGAGGTTTAAATTCCTGCCCCCTGAACTGAAGGCAGCTTACGGTCTATGGGTTCAATTCTCAGCATATTTAAAATATTTATAACAACCACAAATTGCTTTCCTTTCTCCAAAATGGTTTCCCACTCTCCCTCCAAGGTGATTTGAGTACACTTCTTTTAAATTCTTTCTTACTCATCTCTTACTATAAAAGTAAGAATATGCGGATAGCCCGGACGAGTAGTTTTATAGCTTCATCCTTTATATTAATTACGATTGTAAATATGCGGATAGCACGGACGAGTAGTGTTATAGCTTCATCCCTTATACTACGAATATAAATATGCGGATAGCACGGACGAGTAGTGTTATAGCTTCATCCCTTATACTACGAATGTAAATATGCGGATATCCCGGACGAGTAGTGTTCTATAGTCCGTTCCACTCTTACTCTGCAGTACAGGTCTTATAGAGCACGCAGTTGCCAGATTTCACCCACTCGAAACAGATGAACAACTTTTACATTAAACCTTAGAAAATTATATAAACTCTATACACGCTATGGCAATCAATTAGAAGTTTGGGCTGTCGAAAATTGTGTATCATAGTAAAAGCTAAAACTCAATAATCATAATAATAAAAAATTAATATACAATAGTTTTATAATTAAAATAATGGTAATTATAAAGGAGGGAGGATTCTTAAATCTATTCAAGGTACATTTAAGTTCTCCATGTATAGTAAATACCATATTAGTTTAAATCTAAAAAATACTTTTATGCTTCATCGCTGTCCCGTTGGCTCCATCAATTGTGAAGTGGTGTTTAGTGGATGGCCCAGGTAGCTCAAAGTTTTGAGAGTGAGTAGGTGGACTTATGAGTGAAGGAGATAAAACAGGGACAATGAAGATGATGAAGTTAATCTTATTAAAAACTGCTCCTCGTCAACTTGCAGCACGTCTGCTTTTCATATGTCATTTTCAATTTTGTTGACGTGATTTATATAATTGAAACAGTTTTCCACATAAACCTTTTCATACGTGGCAGATATTGAGGACTTCATATCTTTAACCTTAAAACTAGCATTGTTCATTTTAATAAATGTTTTTACCTGAGCCCACTCCATCTCTATAGGGTTAAGTTCACA
>CABEEJ010004964.1:0-20492 GCA_901482245.1 Timema douglasi
AGATTCGAACCTCGATCTCCCCGTCCTCAGTAGTCGAGCAGCTCAACACGACTAACGCGTTAGCCAACTACGCCACCGAGGCGGGTCCCATCAAAAGAAAATTGGAAACAAATGCCTGTTAGCGTGTAAAGTGTAAGTCCTCGTTATAAATATAACTAATAAAACTCTAATGGTTAGTTAAACAATGAATGTTTTCAAATTATGGTGCTGTACCGTGACACAACAAAACACACTCTCCATTTAACAAGCTATTTACATTTTTTCTCAAGAGAGTCTCCAATTCTTCAGCGCATACGCTTTAAATCTAGTTGGTTGATTTTGCAATCTTATTGGTTCTCCCAAGCAAATATTTCAGAGCAGAGTCGACCAAGCTTAAATTAGTTGTACTAAAGCCGAGCAGGTAGCGCTGAAAGGGGTGAACTCTTGTGATTGGCTTAACACTCGTCACGCGATTACATTTCTGTTCTGTTCTTGTTTTTCGTAAAACATACGGATCCACAGTTACTTTAAATCAGGATTAGAAAAGAGGTCAGATCCGACCAGTAGAAATGTTTTATTTGACCCACAAAATGTTTAAAGTGTTGTATTTTAATTGTACCTCTTCCCTCAACTAGCGCAGTGCACCACTTCGTGTTTCTACTATTAATGCGCCACGTAGTTTGGTGAGTAGCCATTCCCTATCCTATTTGAAATAGTTACGGGAAGGAAGATAAGAGCAAGTTTACAAGCTATAAAAACTAGTTTAAGAAAAGATAAGTTTTAATACACAATAAATAAAAATATTACAAAAAGTTAATAACAAATATGAGTTTAATTTCGTCTAGTAATTATTTGAAAACATTACTAAGTCACAGTCGTCTTAAGCACACTGAAACTCAGTAACTCATGGATCATGATTCATTGTTTGTTTACAATGTGTACACACTTTATACAAAGCAGTACCACCACAGTGACCTAAGCACACTGAAACTCAGTAACTTATGGATCATGATTCATTGTTTGTTTACAATGTGTACACAATTTATTCAAAGAATTACCACCACACTGACATAAGCACACTGAAACTCAGTAACTCATGGATCATGATTCATTGTTTGTTTACAATGTGTACACACTTTATACAAAGAAGTACCACCACACTGACATAAGCACACTAAAACTCAGTAACTCATGGATCATGATTCATTGTTTGTTTACAATCAGTACACACTTTATACAAAGAAGTACCACCACAGTGACATAAGCACACTGAAACTCAGAAACTCATGGATCATGATTCATTGTTTGTTTACAATGTGTACACACTTTATACAAAGAAGTACCACCACAGTGACCTAAGCACACTGAAACTCAGTAACTTATGGATCCTGATTCATTGTTTGTTTACAATGTGTACACAATTTATTCAAAGAAGTACCACCACAGTGACCTAAGCACACTGAAACTCAGTAACTCATGGATCATGATTCATTTTTGTTTACAATGTGTACACACTTTATACAAAGAAGTACCACCACAGTGACCTAAGCACACTGAAACTCAGTAACTCATGGATCATGATTCATTGTTTGTTTACAATGTGTACACACTTTATACAAAGAAGTACCACCACAGTGACCTAAGCACACTGAATCTCAGTAACTCATGGATCATGATTCATTGTTTGTTTACAATGTGTACACAATTTATTCAAAGAAGTACCACAACAGTGACCTAAACACACTGAATCTCAGTAACTCATGGATCATGATTCATTGTTTGTTTACAATGTGTACACAATTTATTCAAAGAATTACCACCACACTGACATAAGCACACTGAATCTCAGTAACTTATGGATCCTGATTCATTGTTTGTTTACAATGTGTACACACTTTATACAAAGAAGTACCACCACAGTGACCTAAGCACACTGAATCTCAGTAACTCATGGATCATGATTCATTGTTTGTTTACAATGTGTACACACTTTATACAAAGAAGTACCACCACAGTGACCTAAGCACAGTGCAACTCAGTACCTTATGGATCATGATTCATTGTTTGTTTACAATGTGTACACACTTTATACAAAGAAGTACCACCACAGTAACCTAAGCACGCTAAAACTCAGTAACTTATGGATCCTGATTCATTGTTTGTGTACAATGTGTACACACTTTATACAAAGAAGTACCACCACAGTGACCTAAGCAAACTGCAACTCAGTACCTTATGGATCATGATTCATTGTTTGTTTACAATGTGTACACACTTTATTCAAAGAAGTACCATCACAGTGACCTAAGCATACTGAATCTCAGTAACTCATGGATCATGATTCATTGTTTGTTTACAATGTGTACACACTTTATACAAAGAAGTACCACCTCAGTGACCTAAGCACACTGAATCTCAGTAACTCATGGATCATGATTCATAGTTTGTTTACAATCTGTACACACTTTATACAAAGAAGAACCACCACAGTGACCTAAGCACACTGCAACTCAGTAACTTATGGATCCTGATTCATTGTTTGTTTACAATGTGTACACACTTTATTCAAAGAAGTACCACCACAGTGACCTAAGCACACTGAAACTCAGTAACTTATGGATCCTGATTCATTGTTTGTTTACAATGTGTACACACTTTATACAAAGAAGTACCATCACAGTGACCTAAGAACACTGTGCTGAACATGAACCAAGAAAGCGGTAAGTTTATCAATATTATCAAAGCAACAATCAAAATCAAAAAAGTCAAACGGGGAGGTCAAATCCTAGTCAGTAGAGCTCTATAGTAACATGTGTAATATGGCTAAATAATTTAACCAGAGGAATACAATAGGGACCATTCCATAGCAGTAGGGATGTTAGTAAACACAATGCTAAGGGTGCCGGCCACTCAATCTTAATTTCTCAGTGAGTGGTGCTCTATCGCCGGGGAACAGTTCTCCCGCGGCTAAAGTAATAGAAGCAAGTGTCTTTTATTCTAACAAGAAAATACGAGTTAAGAGCCATATGGGCTATGATCAATATACCTTAACTTACACTAGTAACTTCTAAGTATTGCCTTAAGTTTATGTTCGTTCATAGTAACACAATTCGATTACAAAGTCCTACAGAGCGTCATGCTGCTCTTAGGTACTTGCAAGAGTTTGACCGAAGTCAATGTGTAAATGTTACGGTTAAGTTATTAACTTATAATACATGAAAGAGACATTGTACTAACTAGCAGGATCGCTCCTAAGGTAAATGCAGTTTCCTAGCTGACATCATATACTCAAAGGTTCCTATGTTTAAACGGTACATTAAAAACATTGCCCAAACACGGTATTTATTAAATAATAACAAGTTAACCCAACATGTCTTGACAATAAATTAAACTGATCAAATGTTCTAACCAAAACATGGGTCAGATGTTGTAGAAACATGTAACTTAAACATGGATAAATTTAACTAACATAAAATATTGAACCTGACACGGGATTCGCACGCTGGTTATGAAATAACAAATTCACGGTCGCGTCCCTTCTCCGTATCGTTGCTGAGACGATCCTTTTTCCGCATGGTTGGTAGATTAGTAGAACAGCTGGTCGATCGAGTTAGTGGTTTCATCTCCAGGCGAGGACAAGACGTAGAATGTTTTTCATTTGTTGGAGCAACCCATTTTATGCGAACGATATGAGCTGTGGTAAAAGGAGGGGTGAGGAAAGGAACGTAGCTCTTCCCCTTGCAGAACTACCAGATAGTTCGAGACCAGAGTAGAACCATCGATGGTCCAGTGCGCAATGAACGGGTGAGATCCAACAATGAAATGAGGTGAGTCCATGAAATGTTAGGTGATGGGAATTGGTTGTTACTTTGTACAGTTGTCATGTTACAACTTTACCCAAAGGGTAGGTTAAAGGTTTCAGGTCTGAGTTTTGTGTTTGTCCTAGTGTGAAATAATAATAATACGCTACTGACAGCTTGTAAAGGTGTCATTAAACGCGTATACAGAACCAATATACTTTAAGTTAACTCCGAAAAACCTGTCCCTCCTTATTTCGCGCCGAGTGTGAATGAGATCTTCGATCCCACCGTGATTCGAAATAATGTCTTTCAGAAGGAGGTTGGACATCGTGCGAGGTACAGGTCCTCACCAATCCTGCTTACAGATGGAGTTTATTTCCATCTCGTGTATTAGGAAACTTCTACCTGAATTTGTCCCATCTAGTGCACTCAAATATTTTTGAGGTATTTCTAGGCAGACATTCTTCTTATTTGTCCCATCTCGTGCACTTGGTTTTCCTATATCATATACTGAACAAGAAAGAAAGAATAGCTCACGACTTTGAATCAGGCTACTTTACCATATATATATATATATATATATTGCTTCGTCGTAATATGTTTGAATTATTGCCACCTCGAGAGGCTGAAGACGATGTGTAGTGTGTCCATCATGAACCAACAAAATCTTCTTCTTTACAGAAGGCTTGACGTAATCAATAAAATGCTTCAACCATTTTATGAAGAGCTCCGTGTTAATATAGCCTGTCTCTGAAATTTCCACAATATTTTCTGGTGGGTGCACCAAATTTTAATAATGGGTGCATTCTTAGCCTCTTAAATATAATCATCGGAGGCACAAAGTTTCCACTGGCACTTGTACAACAGACGATTGTAGTATTCACCCCTCTCTCACCACTGGAAACAGCACCCACTTGATGTCGTCCTTTCTGTGCTACTATCTTCGGCGATTTCTTTTGTAAAATAGAGAAGCCGGATTCATCAACATTAAAAATGTTCAAGGCGTTCAGTCCATTTTCGTCAACAATATTTATCAGTACATAAAAAAAATTGAAATACATTTTCTTTGTTAAAACCCCTAGCCCTAGCAATAGACACATTTTCAGGTTGTCTTAAACTGAAAGTAGGATTTCGCTTCATAAAGGCATAATGCAATTTTTTTCCGGCGATATTCTTTTCTTTCTTGAAAGGATTGGGTATATGAGGATTAACAATACGTACTTGAAAAGCTAGCGTCCTAACTTCAGTTATTGTAAGGCCAAACATGCTCTCTTCAATCTTTAAAATGGCATCTACGAGTTCCTTTTCAGCTTCTGAAGGTAACGTTGTTTGTATACCATTCATAGCCTTGCTGCTACCACGATTAACCCCCCGATTAACTTTTCCATGAAAATGCCTCAAAAAAGTCTTTTTTGGTATGTCGTACTTTCTGGAACATTCATTTAGTTTAATATCCCCTTTTTTAAATTCCGTCAGAGCACGGGACATATCTTCTGTACTACACTTTCCATACACCCTTTTAGCCATTGCAAGAAGATTTTATAACAAAATAAAATAAAACCCTGTTCAAGTTAAATAAATCGCACCGGTGCTATTTAAGCAACCTAGTAGAGGGGCGATTTCGGAAACCACGCCATTTTATGAACTATTGCCTCCGCAAACTACATGCTTTGACTAAACAAACATTTAACTGCAATAAATGCTTATTAAAAGTATGCGTAACAATATTAATAAAAGCAGTTAATACATTATTGTCTCACCTGATGCCTGGATCCTTAGAAAAATGATTAAAATATTACATCAAATGACCTTATTTTCTTTGAACATTTACAAAGCACAAATGAAAACACGGAAAGTCTTCAAACTGCTAAAGCATCATGGGAGTGCTGCGTAGTTCATTCTAGATTCACTAGGTAGAGCACGAATGCATTCGGTTCATTTTTAAAGACAGTGGTGTGATTTAGGAGCCGGTGCGATATCGGCAACTTTCCCCTATACTTTAGAACATGTGTGTTTTTATATTTTTTGTCTTATAACAAGTTTTTAACTGTCATTTGAGGAATTTATTTATCTATTTTACGAGCCTATGAATATTTTGAATTTCCATTTACTATAGCTGACTCAGTATATGGATCAACTTTTTTTTTTTATAGCAATAGGATTCCATAAAATCCATTTAATTGTTGGGACTACATTTATTTTTACTTGTTCAATTCGACATTATTTATTTAATTTCTCTTCCAACCAGAACTATAGGTTCGAAGTTGCCGCATTATACATTTGTGATGATAAATATGTCCTATAGAAGAAAATCCCCAAAACTAAAGTGCAGATGTGACCTTATTGTGAACCAGTGTATTTACCAGAATTTTGCTCGTCAAAATCCGTCAATTATTTCAAAATCTGTACGGGAAAGTAGGGTTTAAAATCACGAACGGGTGTACTTGAGGTAAGGGATAGGTTATTTATATGATTTTTTAGCACCTCTTATTACTATATGTTAGGTTTATACACTTATGTACTAGTTACGCTAATGGTTTTGTATCATGACGACTGTACAATCTAGTGATCAACCCCCGCCAACAAACATTCAATGGAATTACCCCATTTTATCGTTGCTTCTCGCCGTCCAGGTCACATTAACTGATGAAAAATCACCCGACTGAAGGTGTACACGAAAACGTTTTGAACAACGTGTGTACAGTGTCATAATATTCCGCCAGAGCACAGGCTCCCTAGGGTTTAGACAACGCGCAAGCGTGTGAGCTTGGGGCAGAAAATAATAAGTTCTCCTGATTGTCCCCCCACCGTGAATCTCCAGACAAACCTTACAGTGCGCATGTGTCTGTATAATATCGCTTCATGATTGGACGTTGATGACCGCATTAAGGATTACATCACGTGTTCTCTACCCCTACCGGCTTTCCCCAGCTGAGAAGGACTGTTTAAAAGCCAGTGATTGTTATTGTCATTTACTCTTTAATGTCCTGCGAGTTGTAGGGACTTACTTGTTCTCTGTGTAAATAAAAATTCACTTTCGGCCTGTTTATTTATTTCATATTTTTTAAATCAAAATTACTTTTTTTTTGGGNATCATGCGAGGGAAAGTACTTATTACTTTTTGCTCAGTTTTATTTGTATTTTTAAATATATTAACATTTTGGTTTGATTTGTATGCTAGATTTATGTCATTGAGGCATCACACCTCTCATACATGTGTAGTCACCACATGTAGGTAGCTCGCGTTTGATGCATTATTTATTTTGTCTAAATTATTATTATTATTATTATTATTATTATTATTAGCACCGCGTCTTAATACCCGTTCGGCTTATACGCACTTACGCTAATGTGTAATGGTAAGGTGATTCTGAGATGAAATGGAGGACCTACAGTTTAACGTGGAATCCGAACCACGGTGGAGGCCTGGCATTCCCCAAACTCACAAGATGTCTTGTCAGAGGTGAAGGAAGGGTTTGGCAATCAGATAAATCTGTGCCAGGACCGAGGATTGAACCCCGGCCGCCAGCACAGAAGTCTGACATCTTACCCCTAGGCCACCAGGTCACCTATTTTGTCTAAAATTGATTCAATATGCCAGTATGAAGAGTAAGTGTGTATAACATGTAACTTCATGATTAGATTAAATTAGGTATAGCTTCACTAAATAATGTCCAAGAAGATACTATTCTGTATAGTTGTCATGTTAGGAGTAAACTTTTCTATATGCTTAACTTAAATATATGTGTCTGGTATTGCGACTAGCTTGCTTCTCGGATAGTTGATGCCGCCTTTAGATGGAGTGATTGTGGGTATATTTAAGGGCAGAATTCTCCTATTATATTTTCTTAATGATGTATATTTTCTAATATTCTACTTTGTATCGTAAAAGGTAAAGCTATCTAGTGCTAGAATGATACCATATGTCGTGTATTAGCCTCAATGGCCCATGTTAATAATTTGGTTAATACTCATATTTCAATAATTAAGACTTCAAAGGATACACTATTTTATATAGGGTTTATGCGTATCCCCGTTATTGTAATTACGCTACTAATTTACTACGTTAAAAAAACTTGTTGTTTGAGAATAAACAGGCTTGTATAGCCTATTTCCAACGTTTATATGTCCTTTTTTAAACCTTGCATATTATGATCCATTACCTTATATCTGCTTAAGATCATTATCCTTCTATCCGATATGTTTACTATATTTGCGGGGAAACCAACATGGGTTGGATATATAGTGATATTCAAATTACGAATCCCTGTAGGATTTATTTATTTCCACTACAGTAGCCCCATGGCTTCTTTGGTGCTGACTGACAGTCAAAATTTAGGTATATTCCTAAATTTTGACTGTCAGAAGTGACAGCTGCTAAACACATGTTTTTGCAGATCATATGGTTCGGCGTATGGATACATAATTTGGTCTGGTAACTTTTCAAAGCCGTAAGCTGTCAGCTGTGAGCTGTTAGTCAGCACCAAAGAAGCCATGGGGCTACTGTACTCATTCATATTTCCACTAGTTCTGCTTTTTACATGACTATGTACACTGGTCGGTTGCTTGCGCCTGCTATAGATGCAGAGGCAACAAGCCGAGCTATTGGTGCAGCTTTAGAGATGAGGAAGGTTATATTGATAGAAAGTACATGCATTTGCGTGGAGGGAGAGTGAGAAACCACGAAGAGAAAAAACATCCTAAATACAACCGACTGCGATTCGAACCTCGATCTCCCCGTCATCGTCAGTCTATTATAATGTGAGAGTAGCGCGATAGACCATGCGGCCACTGAAGTGGGGTTTTATCTATATTTTTTTATATATGCTAACGTGGTTGTATTTCCAATAGGCTACCTTTCTCATCCATACACTTTTGATTGGATCACTAATTACTATTCGGTTTAGCTAAAATAAAGTGTTGGCACTTACAAACTTACACACGGTCCCACACATGGATGTACACTTGAACACTCTAGAACATATACACAAATACATCCATCTACCTATTCACTCACACTACATAAATACACCCACACACAAACTCACACATGCGTACATACCCCCATACCTCCCCCCCAACTAATCAACGCTTAATATTATTATCAAATTAGTATTTTTAGCTAGGTATTAGAAAACAAGCTAAACAGTGGCAATGTAAAATGTCCATTTGGAATATTTGAATGTGTGACGCATCAGTGAATTAGTTTAATTAAGCGATATCCAAACAATAATGTTAAAGAGAAGTGTCAACATGTACTACACACTACAATTGACTTATACGAGTAGGTTACACTGTATATTCAACGTTCTCTGTTTGCATTGGTTGAATTCAGCCAGCATACTTAGACAAATAATGGAGGCCCATGTTATTGTTGCGCAATTGGGTTCTCGTTCTGCCGAGGGATGTAGGGGAAAAAAAAAAAAGATCCCGTAGTTTTTGTACTAACGAAGTAATGATACATACGACATAATTCTCGTTGGTTTATTTTTCAACAAGGGCTAGCATCAATTTGGGATGTACTTATTATATTTAATCACAATAATAGGGTAGGTGAGAGGAGGTTAGCATTTTAAAAATATACTTTTATCTGCGTTTAGGCAGAGTGATAACTCCTTAAGGAAAAGAACACCCTCATTACAACAGCTTGGATTCAAACTCCGACCTTTAAGTCCCTGGCAAACAAGACTACCTAAGATTGGCATTTATACTGAGTGACCACTGGTGTGGGTGACAGGAAAATACCACCCTTAATTAAAGTCATATTCAAACATGTTTTTTTATTGCTTTGTTATATATTTTTTAACACCGTGTTTAACTAACTGTTCAAGCTATACGCATGCTTTGTTTTAATTAAGTGGACCACCAACTGGAACATCGGGAATTATGGAAAACGACCAGACATCCCTTCCTCTATAGGAAGCTCAGTTTACGAACGAGTTCCGTTCCAAGACGTGGTTTGTTACACTGTAAAAAGAATTGAAAGGTAGCGCCACTTGGATGAATTTGATTATGTCATTGCTTACGTCACTCACTACGCAGAGCTATATTTTAATAAGAGGACAGCCTAACATACATATATTTTTTAAACAAGTAAAGTAATGACGATAATTAGACATTGATGTGAATTTTAAAGTTTTTTTTATTATCTAAATTTCCAAAATATAACCTGATTTTAACGACTTAGTGTCTTCCATAGCGGCTTGTATATATAATGAGCTGGCTTGTGCACTGGGTGACGTCACAAGCTCAGCCAATCAGATATATTTCTCCATCTGGCGCCACCTTCTATTCTCTTCACATAGCTGGATTGTGCACTGGGTGACGTCACAAGCTCAGCCAATCAGATATCTTTCTCCATCTGGCGCCACCTTTTGTTAGCTTTACATAGCTGGATTGTGCACTGGGCGACGTCACATGCTCAGCCAATCAGATATCTTTCTACATCTGGCGCCACCTTTTGTTAGCTTTACATACCTGGATTGTGCACTGGGCGACGTCACAAGCTCAGCCAATCAGATATCTTTCTCCATCTGGCGCCACCTTCTGTTCTCTTTACAATGCTTCGTTAGACATTTAGATTATGAGTTGCTTGCATTTCCGATCTTTAACGATATATAAAGTAGTAGCTAGAAGCTATTTTGAAGCATTAAAACCATGTACAAAACATAGAATGGTCTATACCAGTGGTATTTAACCTTTTTTGTTCATGTACCCCGATATATAATATTTATATTGAACCTTTTACCCCCAAAGTTGTTGGTTCATAATGCAAGTTAAACATATTTTTATAATCTACATATAAAATAAACTACATAAAAATAATGCATTAATTAGCCTCGGTGGCGTAGTTGGCTAACGCGCTTGTCGTGTTGAGCTCTACTGCTGAGGACGAGGAGATCGAGTTTCGAATCTCGGTGAGTGAACTGGGCGGGGAGTTTTCCTAAATGGTTTTCCACTCTCCCTCCATGCAAATGCGGGTTCACTTCCTCTAATTCAACCTTCCCAATTCCTAATCCATTAGAGTAATTAGTACTTAAAGCGCATAAACCGAATGGGTAGTAAGACGTGGTGCTAAATATTATTATTATTTAAGTAGCATTTTAAATGATAACTTATACATTACCTATTAGAAGTACCCGGTGGTGCTCGGAGTAACCACGCAATGTGTTGCATGTTTGTGGAAAGACAAGCCACTACTAATGTGCCATGCTCAGGGGACGCCTGAATGTAGCACAGTAATCGTAAATTCTTTTCGTGGAGGCTCTTTTCATGTCCCGATGAGATGATAGGATGATGAAAATGAATCTGACGGAGTGAAGCTAATGGAGATCCTAACATAACGTAATCCTAAATAACCAAACCGCGGCGACCATGGGATTGATTCCCCTTTCGATAAAAATCCCCCACACCAATCAGGAATCGAGCCCTAGACCTTTAGATCAGCCGCTAGGGGTTCTGAACACTGTACCACGAGCCTGGCTTGGACGAGCAGTAAAACACGTAGAACGGGGCCGTATGCCATTTGGCACATTCCTTCCGAAAAGTGATACCTTTGAGCTAAATTATATAGAAAGTTCAGCACATTATAAATAAATATTTTGGACCAACCAAGATAGGACTTCTGAAAAATGACACACAAAATTTCTCCTTTCGTTTTTCAGACCTAACACACCCGAATCTAAACTAACCTAACCTAGCATAACCTAATCAACAAGCAAATTACTTCAATTTTTTCAGATCTAACCTAACCTAACCTAACCATTTATTTTCGCAAACCAATCTAGCCTAACATAACCTAACCATCAGGTGATCAATTAGACACAGACTGTCTTTAGAAACGCAAGTCAAAAGTAAACAAACACACACGGTAGGATTGTCAAGTGTTTTACAACTGCACCAAAAGTCCTATGAGTAACCTGGTCCAAAAGATCCGTGTGTTTCAATTAGGATAATTCAAGATGACGCCGAAAACTTCCTTCCTGCAAGAACGGAGCTAAAGACAGATGAGACACAACTTGTAGAGCCTTTATTAAACGAAAACAAAGACCGGTACGTTATATGGAGTCCTGAATTTCACACTGTTAAATAATAAGTTCACAATTTCACCTGCCTTGGTGGCCGCGTGGTCTAAGGTGTCATTCTAGCAATATACTATACTGCTGATGACAGGGAGATCGGGATTCGATTTCCGGTTGGGTGTACTGAGGGTGGTTTTCCTCGAATGGTTTTCCACTCTCCCTCCACGCAAATGTGTGTACACTTCCTTTAAATTCAACTTTCATAATCCCTAGATAATTAACGTAATTAGTGGATACGCGTAAAGCTTGAAAAGTAAGTAAGACGTGGTTCTTAAGAAAATCATCACATGCATGCACAAGTGGCAGAGTGATATAGGGCATTGATAGAGAGGTACTGGTTCGATTCCTGACTGGGTTTACTGAAAATGGTTTTCCAAGCGATATTTTCACCGAGGCCTTAACATAGTTATTAATCCACACTTTTGTGGGTACATTTCCCTTTAGAGACTCTGCAAATTCCTATCCCTGGATTTAGTTGTTAATAAACCTTAATCAAAGCACCACGAATGCTAAAAATTAAAATAGATAAAAAAATCACATCGTAAGTTTTACTTAAGTGTTATTTTTTCTTGTTGCACATCTTACTACCTTTCCTGAATATTCGTATTTAACTACATCAATATGGAAGGGATGGGAAAGGATGAATTTTAGGGTATATGTAACCGAATTCACGTTTTAGGAGAGTTTGAAACCATTTAGAAGAAACACACAGTACACTAGGGTGAAATTCAAGCCCCCTCATTGATAAACTAGACAAGTTAATGAATCAAATAGCCGAAACTATTGTTAATGCATTTTAGTGAGGATAAAACCACATAGATATCATATTCTGAAAATTGAAAAATGACACCTGGACACGGGAATCGAACCCGGGACCTTCGGCTTAGTACGCCAATGCTCTTACCACTGAGCTATCCAGGATTCGTCCCGTGCCCATGGTCATTCTTCACTCATAGTTTAAGGCAGAGTCTAAGATGGACGTGCGGAAGTCGTCAGCTTATAAACATGTGATTATATGAGATCACAGCCATCAGACCACGCAGCCATTAGCGACTCGGTAGTTGGCAATTTAGCAGCCATTCGACAATTATATATATATAATTGTACAGGATCTTGTATATATTCATGAAACAAATAGCCGAAACTATTGTTAATGCATTTTAGTGGGGATATTCCCTCTTAGATGTCATATTCTGAAAATTGAAAAATGACACCTGGACACGGGAATCGAACCCGGGACNTGACCATGG
Organism: Timema douglasi; assembly: GCA_901482245.1. NCBI lineage: Eukaryota > Metazoa > Arthropoda > Insecta > Phasmatodea > Timematidae > Timema > Timema douglasi. The sequence goes on from CABEEJ010004964.1 coordinate 13,111, forward strand.
GCACGGGACGAATCCTGGATAGCTCAGTGGTAAGAGCATTGGCGTACTAAGCCGAAGGTCCCGGGTTCAATTCCCGTATCCAGGTGTCATTTTTCAATTTTCAGAATAGACAAGATAAGTTTGACGTTTAGTCCGTGTACTCACCGATGCAGGTTACTTAACTATCGAATCCCTTTTATTTAAACAAAAAATAACTATGCACGTGAAAGAATAAATAAATGAGAGGTAGTTTGGTGAACTGTTCATGAAAAAAAAATTATTAAATAAAACTAAACTAAGAAACATCAATCCCTCCCTCCCCTCTTACCCCCATCTTCTAGGAAGCAGGCGTCCCCTTGTAAGGGAGTGAGGCTGCAAGGAATAGTGACGCTTCGCTCATTGATTTACGAGATTAGGGCAAATCTGATTGCCCCCCCTCCCCTACCTTCTCCCATACACCCGACACACCCTTTACATTTCCACTTCCCCCACTACCATCTCGTGCATGTTTTCGAGCACAGTTGATCGAAGACCTGCCAGACGGCAGAACCATCTAATATCGCACCGGATGAGAATAAGAAGAAAAAGGATACATCACTGTCTGTTAATGCTGGCGGACAACTTCCGGTTATTTATTATATTTTCAGGTTAGGTAACGCTCTAAGCTCTAATACTATAAATAAGTCATTTTAGTTCAAATAATTGATTATCATGAAGTAGCTATAAATACATTTAATTTATTCTATCTGTGTTAGTTTTGATAGGAGCACTTTTAAAAGAATCGTGTGAGTTAATATTGCTGTTTAGAAAAAATATAGTTTTGTTTATGTTTTAAAAATGATATCCACTTAGAGGTGACCTGGCGGTCTAGGGGTAAGGTGTCAGACTTCTGTGCTGGCGTCCGGGGTTCAATCCTTGGTCCCGGCACAGATTTATCTGATTACCAAACCCTTCCTTCACCTCTGACAAGACATCGTGTGAATGTGGGGAATGCCAGGCCTCCACCGTGGTTCGGATTCCACGTTAAACTGTAGGTCCTCCATTTCATCTCACATTCACGCTACCCATTACACATTAGCGTAAGTACGTATAACCCGAACGGGTAGTAAGACGCGGTGCTAATAATAATAATAATTATTATATCCACTGAGAAACAAAGATATAGTATAATTGAAAGACTTGGGTCAAAAATCATCTATGTCACAACTTAAGAGCAATAGTTAATATTTAATTGTGTACCAAGCTTACCCCATTTTGCAACAAGCTTATTTGCACCGATTTCTAAAAGCTATAAGTTTAAAAAAAAACTAGCGCAACAGTATAGTTATTCAAAATTATGAATTATTGACTTTTTAAAACGTCTTTATATGAGAAGATAATTCGTCCAAAAATAAATGAAGCTACTTTGTAGTAGAGGAGGTTACATAATGATGATTTATATACACTGTACTCATCACAATAAATTGTTAGAGTAATAAAGTCTTTTAGATTACGGTGGGCAGAACATGCAGCGCAAATGGGATATTTTAGGACCGTACTCAAGATATTGAATGTGAATAGACCATTGAGAAGACCTGTAAGCAGATGGGGGGGATAACATTATAATTTACCTGCAAGAGATAGGGTGTAGTGAGGTGGACTGGTTAAAACTTGCTTAAGATAGAAATGGGTGGCGTACTTTTGTAAATGCGGCGATGAAGTTTCGAGTTCCTGATGCTATGTAGTAAGTAATATAAATTATATTTATTTCTGAAACTCATCATTTCCTAATTAACTATTTATCTCCTAGCCAGAAAGAAAATATATAATAAACTAAATGTGTATTTTAAAATTAGGTTACCTACTTTTCTTATGAAAGTTATAAAGTTGCATAAGAAATATATAATTATTATGAAACATAAGAAACGCGGATGATTCTGAATACTGGCTAGTCGCCAAAGGCAGGATGTTTCCAGTTAAATATAATTGGGGTTATAATGATTTTTAGTTCCAATTTAGCAGAATCAAGGTGATTAAATACATAATTAACTTCCTGAGATTAATCTTCAACATCACAAAAAGTAATTTGTTTAAAATAAATATTTCAGCTGGTTATCATTTTCCAAACTTGGCGAATCTTCAAGCAAACTAGGTTCTCCAATGATCCATGATTTTGAATGATTTTTCCAGCTCTTAATTCTTTGTAATACAAATTATTTATTACAATTTTGAATAATGAAAATGATATAATATTTTTTTTAAATTAGTTCCCCGAAATTTCAATTTCCCGAAAATAGTTAAACTGCAGATATTTTGTCTATGATTTATTGCCTTTACCTTGCAGTTACAAACTTATTCCATTTAATAGTGGTATCAAGAAGGAATACAAAATATAAATTAGCGATCCAGGATCTTCTAGTTTTAGATAGTAGATAATATTCATTTATTTTTGTTAATTTTACATTTGAGGAAGCAGCTCTTTTAACCACCAAAAAGACTTTGTCTTTGTTTTTCCGAGGTATAAATGATGTGAAGACGATGCTTTCCAAACTGACAGTCTATTTCTTCTATAAAATCTATGAACAAACTCAATTTTTAATGATCGGATGCTGTTAACGATTCTTATGACAGCTTTCATGACATTCTCTCTTTATACATAATAATTTCCTGCAAATAGCTTGAGCAAGAATTGTATGGTTACATTCCAGAAATGACGGAAACTGTTAACCTGTTTGACACAATGAAAGAAAACCCTTATAAATGCCTAACAATTGACGAGATGATGATGCCGGATCTTTGAGTAGGCAAAATATTCTCAAGCATGTAATTCTTGAATTTTGCATAAATATCAGATCCTGTAGTTATTTTGGTTATTAGTATTATATTTAAAATTTCCTTTTATTTAAAAAATAGTTGAAGGTACTTAAAAAATTGAGTAGGCAAAATATTCTCAAGCATGTAATTCTTAAATTTTGCATAAATATCTGATCTTGTAGTTATTCTGGTTATTAGTATTATATTAAAAAAATTCTTTTATTTAAAAAATAGTTGAAGATACTTAAAAAATTGCTTAGTTGAACTCTGCTAACAAAAGAATTTAATTGATCCAATTGTAAACTGTTAGGAAAGAAAAGGGTTCTACATCTGCCTTAAGTTTGTTTAAATCTGTGACCATGGTTTTGAAGAAATGTATCTCACACTGTGAACGCTCATAGTTGGACAGAATAAACAATGGTTAACCCTTTATTAAACTTTGAATTAAACCCATAGTTATATCATATATCTATCTCACTGTCTCTTTTTTTTTAGCACCACGTTTTACTACCCGTTCAGGTTGTACGTCTGTGTAATAATTACTCTAACGTGTTAGGGATTAGGGAGGGTTCATTTTAGAGGAAGTGTACCCGTATTTTTGTAGAGAGAGAGAGTGGAAAACCATTTAGGAAAACCACCCTCAATACACCTAGCCGGGATCAAACCCTGATCTCCCCGTCCTTGGCAGTCTAGAGAGATCATGTGGCCACCGAAGTGGGTCTTTCATTCTTCATTTGCTTGACGGGGACAAACAAACGTTACCAGTTATGAATGCTCGAGTTTGTTTTGGTCACTCCTAAACATTATGGGCGTCCACGCACTAGATGAGCCTGTCGCACGACCCATTATCACCGTGGCCAAAAGACTTGCTCCACGATCGTGTACGGCCATTTTTCAACCCCCCTCCCCCCCTACTCCTACTCTCACAGTCAGAAAATGAATGTGGAACCAATAGCAGCATTTTAAACTTAATGAGAAAAAAAACGAAACCGAGGGAAGACAAGATTCTTGGTGCATCCTTATGTATTATTATTATCACCGCGTCTTACTACCCTTTCGGGTTATTCGCACTTACGCTAATGTGTAATGGTAGGGTGATTGTGAGATGAAAATGGAGGACCTACAGTTTAACGTGGAATCCGAACCACGGTGAGAGGCCTGGCATTCCTCACAGTCACAAGATGTCTTGTCAGAGGTGATCCTTATGTAAGTTACAAGCGTGCTGTTAGAGGGGATTTACTTGTAAAATTTTATTAAGCTAAGCAATATGAGGAAAAGTTTTTTTTAATTACACAAGGGTCAAAGAATTGAGATTTTTCATACTTAAAGAAAACATATTTTTGTATTAGTTAGGTGTAAACATCCGGTCACCGCGACTGACTGACCGCTGCAGTCAAATGCGCGTTGTCCGATCAATCATATAAATTCCCAGGGAACACGTGCAATCTATTCGCACGCCCATCTCGCCTAGTACGCGTGGGGGCCCTATGTGAAGTAAAATATATTTCCAAGTTTAGAAGACCCAAATATCAACTTTTAACTAGTATGTAGTTTTCTTACGTGATCGACTTAAGATTACCATGAAATCGACGGGTTGCTGACACCTGCCCAAAACCATTAAATTGTTTTTAACAAAGCTTCTTAAATTCGTACTATTTATAATAACTAGGAAAAAAAATTGCCTAAATTACCTTTATTTCTTGTTCAAACTGCAGAGTTTGTAACAAAACCCAGTAACTGTTAGGAGGTTTTGTGATTTTTGTTCAAATCTACAGCGAAATACCTTTTTTTTAGAAAGATTAACTTTTTTATGACATATAAAACCATGTCATGTTAGCGCACTTGGATTTATTGACTAACGTAAATTGAGTATATTAAATTTATACCTACCCCTAGCCCCTCTCAGCTGTCCTTCCTATTCAAGTTAAGTTAGGATTTCCTATGTTAATATATTTCTATTTCGCTTAGTGAGGTTATCATCAAAAATAATGAAACAACAATAATATATTCTGGATTATAGATTCAATATTTGTGGAGAAAATAGTTGTGTGCATTGTATAGATTATATGTAAGTTACTGTACATTCGTTTACTCTTAAAGGGAGCAAGCTTAGCCTCACATGGTTACACCATGGTGTACAGTAGCCCCACGGCTTCTTTGGTGCTGACTGACAGTTCACAACTGACTTATGACAGCCAACATTTAGGTATATATCTAAATTTTGACTGTCAGACGTGTCAGCTGCTAAACACATACACAGCACATATTAGCCTAACTATCTCAGGTGGAAGAGCACCAGCCCATTAAGAAAACGGCATAATATATGTATTTAAAAATAATAAGGTGATTAATTTCCAAAGCAGCTTTTAGATGAGGGGAAAGTTTCGGTTGAGCTGTGTCTTTGCTGCTTATTTAAATAATACGGAATACAACTGGGGTGCAAATTTCAAGTCCAGCCTAGGGTGCGTGAAACCCTTAAACCAGCTTTACCTACAATTGATTAAAAACTAATATATTAATTACATTACCTTTATCTCTGGACACATGGTCAAAGTGGCAATCTCATTCAGGCTTGTTTAGTGGTGATGGGAAGGCTGGAGTTTGAATCCAGGCCGGGTGAACAGAGTGTTTTTTTTTTACTAAATTTTCACTAACCATCCCTTCACTCAACTATATTAACACTAACTTTAAATCCTACCTTACTCTTACTCCAATTGTATTGTTAAATGCGTGTATTACGGATGGTTAGTAAGACGAGAATCAAATAATATGTTTATTTTCCATCAAAGTTAATTTTTTTAAATAGCCATGAGGGTAAATAAAAAGGAGGACTAAAAGTAATACTATACAGGATTGTTTCAGTGCTCGCGTGCAATTTCCCAAATTTCTCGAAATTATTTAATATTTAATACAAAACAAAGAAAATTGACTACTCAAAAGTGTTTTTTAAAGTGTCCAATATAAATCGAATACTATAAAAATCAAACAAAAGTTTCAATTTTATAAAATAACAAGAATCTTATTTTCTATGAAAATAATGTTATTATATATAATTTTTATATTGTTTTAAATTCAAAAAGTTATTTTTTGTACACAGCTCTAAGTAACCATCTGTGAAAACCGCATATTTACACTAATGAGGTAAGAATTAGGAAGGAGAAGTTTTATAGGAAATGTTCCCGCATTTGTGCTGTGGGAGAATGGAAAAACCATTTAAGAAAGAGCCTCTGCAGTAGGCCCTATATATCTTATCGGGATTGTAACCCGGTTCTTCACATCACAGGCAAATGGTACTAGACGAAGTTAGTTCTTGTGCCCACTAACTAGTTTGCGTTGACACTAAAAAAAAAGTTCTCAAATAAATTTTTAATTATATTAAACGTAAAACTGTAGATTACCTGCTCAAACGGTCTTTAAATAACACGTCTTTAGATTCCCATTTCCATGAGCGTTGCTTCTCTCGAAAAATGTCACCTCGCGAATTCGTTACTAAATCACTTGTGAATTATTAATGGATGCAGCTCAAATACGAATACGAATAAACTATAAGAGAGAAGGAGAAAAATAGAGGTTTTTTTTATATGAAAGACGACGAAATGAATATAAAACAAGTAAGGTCTAGCTCCATTTTTATTTTAACGTTTTAAGCTATACTCTCCGCTCAAACTTTTCAACAGAAGAAAAAGAGTTTTATATAAAAAAAGGAAGAGGGGGGGAGGGTGAAGGATGATGACAAAGATGAAAAGATTTTATAATAAATTCTCATCGTTTTCGACGTAATAAACTACATTTTGAAATTCTACAAATATCTGTTTTGTTATTTTGTCGGTAAATAAAATTGCGGGCACTTTGAATGAAAAGGAATGTGTGCAGTAAATGACAGATTCGTTACAAAACGTAAGCTCCTACGTTAAAGTCAACATTTTGTCATTTTGAATGGGAAAGTTTTATTTGATTGCGGTTGGAACAGTCGACATAAAAGTGAGGAGGAAGTGTTAACATAATGAACGAAACTATTTGCTACCCAAATGCTACTATCCCATTCAGTACGAAATTCATAGTCTTTAAAGCGAATGGAACATTATGTTAAATAACATCCTCTCTAATTGTACGGTATTATCAATCTACATTTTACTATTAAATTTACAGTGAAACCTTCTTTAACGGACACCTCTCAATAGCAGGCTTATTTTCATAGCGGACCGTTTTAAATTTCCTCTTCAAAAGAACATGGACTCTTATGGAAAAATACCTTCCAATAACGGATTTTTTTTAGTAACGAACACGAATGCTATTAGAGATGCATATTTATATACTAAACTCTCTATATAAGTGAAAAAAATCGCCAAAACCGGTCCATATATATGTAACAGTACATATGTTATAAATTCCAATATTTTACGTGAAGCGTGATCAGTCCTTCCTCCTCTGATAGTGAAACATCTCTATTGAAATAACAGCCTGTGTTGTCAGAGGTAGATGCAGGAGGACTAAAAAAAAGTGTAAATCATCTAGAAAATAAAATTCAAAATAACTTAATAAACATACACAAATTATTTAACTTATTCAAACCACAGGTTTGGAGCAAAACACCTTCCCCCCCCCCCCCA
>CABEEJ010004964.1:26365-43831 GCA_901482245.1 Timema douglasi
TTAAATTGGCCAGTTTCACAGCACAAATGTTCATGTTCGGGCACATATGAGCACAAATAGAGCACAAACGATTAGACAAAAAAAGTTTTTTTCAGCAAATTATCAATGTGTGGCGGGCTAGCTTGAGCTCAAGTTAGCCCGCCACATTAAATGTTCTCTAGATTTTCTAATTTTAAAGCACAAATGTTCATTTTCGGGCACATATGAGCACAAACGGAGCACAATGGATTGACTCAAATAAATTTTGTTATGTTGTGTTTTTCAATATGTGGCGGGCTAGCTTGAGCTCAAGTTGGCCCGCCACATTAAATATTTTTTAAATTGGCCAGTTTCACAGCACAAATGTTCATGTTCGGGCACATATGAGCACAAATATAGCACAAACGATTAGACAAAAAAAAAAGTTTTCTTTCAGCAAATTTTCAATATGTGGCGGGCTAGCTTGAGCTCAAGTTAGCCCACCACATAAAATATTTTTTAAATTGGCCAGTTTCACAGCACAAATGTTCATGTTCGGGCACATATGAGCACAAATAGAGCACAAACGATTAGACAAAAATTATTTTTTTCCAGCAATGTTGCGGGTCAACTTGAGTCACGTCATTTTGGTGCTTGGGCAAATTTTAAATATATATATTCTGTGTTTATTCAGGCCACAAAGCTGGGTAGATCCATGTCAAGATACTTACAAATGAAATAGGAAGTATTAGCATGGTATTAGTGAGTGTAAACAGAATGATGGAAGGGGTTAGGTATTTGAGATTAGGGAAAAAAACACCATTCAGCTTGTAACTATGGTGGTTCCGAGTAAAGGTATACTTTGTAAATAAGCCGACAAAGAAAGAGGAATGGGAGGGAGGTATTGGAAAGAGGGGGCTTTCAATCACCGACTTTTTGAGAACAGCATAACTGGAGATAAGCACAAACTTGATTTTTGTCGGAAAAGTGACATATTACAATTATTAATCAAGAACATTTCAGCTGTGGTCAAAAAGTGGCGAGCAGATGGAGAAGGCTCGACGGGCGCCATGGTGCCCACGGGTATAGGGTTGGGGACCCCTACCATAGAGTAATATTAGCAACAGTGTATATTGTTTCATTTATTATCTTTGGTGTAGTGTTTCTATAACATTTTATAGACCTATTATTTCGTTTCACAAATTCTGAGAGTTTTTAGTAAATGTCTATTTTAAGATAAAAGCAAAAGTCTGTGCGGTGTGCTGTGCCATTTTTTTTGAACCCCCTTATCATATAAACAAACCTAACTGGTGAACATATGGACTAACTACCACCAGACTAATAAATTAATAGTTCTATAGGGTGACCTGGCGGTCTAGGGGTAAGGTGTCAGACTTCTATGCTGGCGGCCAGGGTTCAATCCTCGATCCCGGCACAGATTTATCTGATTACCAAACCCTTCCTTCACCTCTGACAAGAAATCTTGTGAATGTGGGAAACGCCAGGCCTCCACCGTGGTTCGGATTCCACGTTAAAATGTAGGTCCTTCATTTCATCTCACAATCACCCTACCATTACACATTAGCGTAAGTGCGTATAACCCGAACGGGTAGTAAGACGCGGTGATAATAATAATAATAATAATAATAGTCTAGTTTGCTGGTAGTAGGGAGGGTGGAGCTCGAATTCCATCCAGATGCGCTGATGGGTATTTTTCATAAATTTGTTTTACAGCTTCCCTTACTCGCGAACATGGTTACATTTTCTCTAAATTTAACATTTAAAATCCACACCTTCTTAAGCGTGATTAAAAAAAATGTGAATAATCCAACGTGGTAGTAAGAAGCGACGGAAAATAAAAAAAAACCAAAACAAAAACTAAGCAATAAATAGAAACCTTTAGCTCAAATAATTTCAACCCCATATTCCCAAAACATTTTTTTCACACGATTTATGAAATGGTTTTATAACTAATGTGATATTTTCGAAGAGTTACACCAACCCTATTTAGAAATAATATATAGTAAAACCACATTATGGAACCTTATCCCCTCGATCCCTCGGATTCAAGCTTTGTCCACTAAGTACTGATCTTAGCTTCGACTTCAGCTTCCAACTTAATTGATCATCAGGATTGTTTCAAGCTTCACTTTACTCATTTAAAAAGCGACATTGGCACACCGTACTTCCGAACTATCCGCATATTTACATTGACGGGATAGGAGTGAGGAAGGTAGAATTTGCGTGGAGGGCGAGAGTCGGAAGATATTTAGGAAACAGGTGACCTGGCGGTCTAGGGGTAAGGTGTCAGACTTCTGTGCTGGCGGCCGGGGTTCAATCCTCGGTCCCGGCACAGTTTTATCTGATTACCAAACCCTTCCTTCACCTCTGACAAGACATCTTGTGAATGTGGGGAATGCCAGGCCTCCACCTTGGTTCGGATTCCACGTTAAACTGTAGGTCCTCCATTTCATCTCACATTCACCCTACCATTACACATTAGCGTAAGTGTGTATAACCCGAACGGGTAGTAATACGCGGTGCTAATAATAATAATAATAATAATAATAATAATAATAATAATAATTTAGGAAACAACCCAATACATCCAACTAGGATTTGATCCGCTATTTCCCCGTTATTGATAAACGAGACTAGACTAGATAAGGTTGATATTTAGCCCTCGTGCCGACAGGTTCCTTTAAAATACCATCTGCCACATCTAATACCCAACCAAGAGTGTAGAGTAAAGTACGTATGTGAATAGCATTGGGGATAGTAAGACGCGAAACACACATACAATCTGCAATATGCAACACGGAGGTCAAACAAAACATCGCGACTCCCCAAGTTTCGCAGAAAGCCCTGGACAGACCATAAAAGATGAAGAATAGGACTGTCCTCATACAAACAAATAACACAAACGCGGCTCCCTGAGGACCTATAACGAGATGATTTGTCGGAGAGCCTCCCCTTCCAACTTGAAATAACCACCTATTCACGCTAACCCTTCCCCCCCCCTCCGAACACACGTACCAATGACCTCTCTCTCGCTGTCTCCTGTACAAGTGGGAGAGAGGAGAGAGACAATAAGATAATATGAAGTGCTGACGGCGCTATTGTCTTCAAGGGGCGCTGGTGGTATCAGCAGGACGTGCAGCGTTGGCGGAAACCAGGATATTGATCATCGGCGTCGCGACGCCATGGTCTTGAGCGCTTTAGCCCCGTCGTCACCTGACACTCCCTACCAATTTAGAGAGAAAAAATAAGGGTCGGTGGGTGTTAAGACAATATTATTTTTTTGCTAAATTTAATGAAAGGTTCTTAACTATTTAAAATGAAAATAATGTTTTTGAGCCAAAGGCGAAGGGGAAGGGAGTGTCAATACTTATGCATTATTTATAACAAAAACTTTTTTTGGACAAAATAGATAAAATATTACATCAATGAATACGTTTAATATAGTTTTCAAAGAAGTCTGAAGATTATTATTATTATTATTATTAGCACTGCGTCTTACTACCCGTTCGGGTTGTACGCACTTACGCTAATGTGTAATGGTAGGGTGAATGTGAGATGAAATGAAAGACCTACAGTTTAACGTGGAGTCCGAACCACGGTGGAGGCCTGGCATTCCCCACATTCACAAGATGTCTTGTCAGAGGTGAAGGAAAGGGTTTGGTAATCAGATAAATCTGTGCCGGGACAGAGGATTGAACCCCGGCCGCAAGCACAGAAGTCTGACACGTTACCCCTAGACCACCAGGTCACCTAGTTTGAACAGTTCTGGAATATTTGTCATGGTCATCCCGGAATTTGATAATAACTTTTTATCTTCATCTATAAAATCTCATGAAATTCCATTATGTTCATGCCAAATATTAAAAAACTGTTACTATTACTATGTGTAGAAAGCAAAACAAAACGTATGTGCTGAGGTACTATTAATTAGTTTGAACAAAAATAATTCTATAAAAATTACAAAAATAATGTGCTTAACTCGCATCCCCCTCTACCCCATCTTAAGGGTTCTGCCTACCGGAGCACTGAGGCACTTAGCTAACGTTCAGAAACTTATCTTTATTCAACAGGTGGTGTGTTATTTTAAAAGATGTTTTACCACAAAATAAAGTTCAAAAGTATCAACATATAGGAACAAAACCCTTAGAATTTAAGATAAAGCATTAAAAAATTACAACGAAAATGTTAAATTATGCCATCTTCAAGGACGCTACACCTGAAATGCCACAGTTCTGAGCTCAATTTAATGGTTAGAACATAAATATAGCATCCCCCAAATAAATAAAATTATTTTTAACTTAGTCATAAGATAATGTAAGATAAATTGAAGCTCACAACTGTCATTCCCATAGAAAATATCCGAGTGTGAGGATATGTCTTTCAAAGTAGGTGGTGCCCTTAATTATACTTTTAGATCAAGGCACTAACGTTGGAGCGTAATTGGTCTCTTTGATGTATAGATCGGTGTACCCATGCTACTAGCAATTAGCTTTCTATCTCAGTTCAAGGAACATCGACTAGATATCCTGCCACACCAATATTCACGTGGGCTAAAGAATAATAATAACGTAATAAACTGGAATACCGGTGAAGGGAAGACCGAGGTTTGAATCTCTTCTAGGTTTCTTCGCAAGATTTATCACAGAGGTTTTCCCATCTCTTTTCCACGATGATGCAGCTACATTTCTCCCAATTACCCTTCGCATCCACCCCCCATAGATTAGGCCATTTACCCTCATAGGTGGCCGAATTATATACCATGTCACCCCCTTGTTGGACTAGATATTTGGTTAAGGAGATCTCTTGGTTCGGATTCTGGTCGGGTGTGCTGAGGGTGCTTTTTACTAAATAGTTTCCTACTCTCCCTCCATACAAATTCGGATAAATTTTCTCTAAAATCTTACCTTTCTCATCCCTGTTTCATTAGCATTAATAATATATGTATATAACCTGAGGATTAATAAGCTATTTGGTCCAAAGGGGGATGATAATATTGGGGAATGGAATATGTTACATAATGATGAGTTACATACCCTGTAATAAAAAATATAGCTATAATGACCAAATTTTGCAGATTGCGGTGGTTAGAACATGCAACGCGAATGGGAGGTTCTAGAACCTTGCCCGGTTACTGACTCTAAAACCCAATGGGAAGAGACCATTGAGAAGACCTAGTCACTGATGGGAGGATAATATTAGAATGGACCTGAGATAGGGTAAGTTCAACGATGTCAATTAATTAATTTTTAAGGAATTGACAATTTAAAATAGTGCATCTCTATTAAGATCAACCGTCGTAAGTAAATGGAAGAGACAGCGAAAAATATTTTCAAAAAGGACAAGATTAATGTCGCAAAAGAAAAAGGTGAATTCACATTTGTAAACATTTATTAATGAATAGGGTATGATTTTATTAATTAATTTAATATAGTATTATTTGTAATATTCAGCTGATACCATTTTTATTTCTATTTATTTATTATTTAAAGCGAAACTGTAATCGTGTTACCCGCAATAGCTAATAACTGACGACGCCAATGACCCATTATGTATTCCAAAGGATAATTTTAATAAAACGGAGTAATCTTGTTTGGATGAATATTTAATTAAAAATAGCCCTGAAAACTACGTATGCCTACAGTAGCCCCACGGCTTATTTGGTGCTGACTGACAGCGTTGAAAAGTTACCAGACCAAATTATATATCCCTACGCCGTACCATATGATCTGCAAAAACATGTGTTTAGCAGCTGTCACTTCTGACAGTCAACATTTAGGTATATACCTAAATGTTGACTGTCAGAAGTCAGGTGTGAGCTGTCATTTAGCACCAAAGAAGCCATGGAGCTACTGTATGTATTTGTAAAAATTGTAAAGCCATGAAAATCCTTCAGAATGTCCCTAGATTTCCCGTAGGCAAACTCTCTTAAAGTTGCTTAACACTACTTCGTATTTGATTAGTTAATTTGGATGAACCCGCCTCGGTGGCGCAGTTGGCTAACGGCCATTGTAGTCGTGTTGAGCTCGACTGCTGAGGACGGGGAGATCGAGGTTCGAATCTCGGTCGGGTGAACTAGGGGTGGTTTTTTCCTAAATGGTTTTTCCCCTCTCCCTCCAAGCAAATGCGGGTTCACTTCCTCTAATTCAACCTTCCCAATTCCCAATCCACTAGCGTAATTATTACTTAAAGCGTATAACCCGAACGGGTAGTAAGACGCGGTGCTAAATAATAATAAAAATTTGGATGATATTGGTAATTTACTTGTCACAGAGCTATGATGTATTTTTTAGATTTATACCTCACACACACTTGAGTAAAGCACATAAGAGGGCAAAATAGAACGATTTCAATCGGAAAATGGGGGAACTAGCGGGCATTGACTATCCAGTCCAAGATAGGCATGGAAGGGTAATGTGTGTGAGGGGGGAGGGAGGAGTTAGGAAACGAATAAATTATTCTTCCTGAAATTAAATTTTAGATAATGCATCTCTTGAAAGTAATCGACGACACACGCTCTTTTTCTATGCAATATAACTGAGGATAGCCACAGAAAACCCCTTTTAGAGACCATAAAAAAATAAAATGTATGTATTAGCCAATACGAAATTAATTATATACGATTGAAGGAAAGGTATACGAAGGAATGTATGATGTGATTGCCATACGATGGTAGGGTAGAGGGATTACCATACGAAGAAAGGTGAGGGCAGGTTTTTAATTTCACCTCGTATGGCGGGATGACAATAGTAGGTGCCGCGGCCAATTATCAATGGCTTCAAGGAGGCCACGATATTGGAATGTTCGAGAACTACTGGTCTAGGGTGTCATTGTCGTAACTGGACTACGGATGACATGGGAATTGGGGCTAGAATCCGGTCGGGTGTACTGAGGGTGGTTTTTACTGAATGTTTTTCCAAGCAAATGCAGGTACACTTTCTTTAAATCTAACCTTATGAACCTCTATAATATTTACGTAGTTAGTACACATACGTTCGTTTATGATTCAAATTGGTGGTAAAACACGGTAACATAAGAAAACCCACCGTTTCTTACGGTTCTTATATATCAGAGATAAACAAACACACGCACACGATTACCACCTGGAGTCCAGTCCACAGATGCCTTTTCAAGTTCTGATCCCCGAGCTCCGCGTGGCGGGCGGATTGGCGTCCTCCGCCACAGACCGTTCAGAGGCTCTGGCGGTAGGATTCCAGGCCAGCTTCGCGAGGCGACCGGGATCACCGGAGAGAGAGCAAGCGGATCCCCCGGGTCACTTCCTTCCCCCGGTGGCAGGTCAACCCCCGTACCCCGACCTGCGGCTGGTAACCCCCTCCGAGCTGACCAGGACCGTGGCGAGGCTTCGCGCCGCGTCCGCTCCCGGGTTGGACCGGATATCCCCCCTCCTCCTGGCCCACCTCCCTCGTAAAGCCTTCGTCCTACTACTCCGCATCCTGAACGCGATGTTTCTATTGCTGTACTTTCCCGCGCAGTGGCGGGTGGCGACTGTCATACCCATCCACAAGCCCGGGAAACCGCCCGGATATCCGACGTCCTATCGTCCCATCTCTCTGCTCTCTTGCGTCGGCAAAGTCGCCGAGAGACTGATCTTGTCCAGACTGGAGGCCTGGCTGGAGGTGAACCCCCTCCTGCCGGATCACCAGTTCGGGTTCCGGAAGGGCCTGTCCACCACCCACGCCGTCGCCAAGGTAGTCGACCTGGTGACGGAAGCGTTCGACGAGCGTCGCCATTCCGGCTTCGTCTTGTTGGACGTGAAGGGTGCGTTCGACAGCGTTAGCCACCGAGGTCTTCTCGCTGGACTTGCAGAAGCCGGAGTTCCCTCCCCCCTGCTTCATCTCCTTCTGTCTTTCCTCCAGGACCGCTCCTTCAGAGTGGGCGTGGACCACCAGTTGTCGACCCCTCGTCCCATAGTCTCTGGAGTCCCCCAGGGCTCCTGTCTCTCCCCCCTCCTCTTCGCCCTCTTCGTGCGCGACGTGCCCGTCCCACGGGGAGTCTCCCTCTTCCAATACGCCGACGATACCGCTGTCCTGGCGACCTCCCCCGATGCCGCGGTGATCTGGGCCAAGCTCACCATGGCATTGCGGGGGATAATCGCTTACCTGGATTCCAAATCCTTAGCCGTCAACGGTACGAAGACGTCGGCGATTCTGTTCACCCGCCGCAGACCGGGTCCGTTGCAGCCCCTCCGCGTCGCGGGAGAAGCGGTCCAGTGGTCGCAAACAGTGAAATACCTGGGTGTGACGCTGGACCGTCGCTGCAACTGGGACTCGAACCTGAGAGCGTCTGCAGGGAGAGCGAGGGGAGTCATGTTAGGACTGGCCCCTCTCCTGCGCCCAGCCAGCCCGTTGAACCACGGCCATAAAGTAAGACTGTTCCAGGCTTGTATTATGTCCCTCCTTCTCTACGCCGCGCCTGCCTGGGCTTACCTTCCCCGCTACCGCTTCTCCCCGCTCCGAGCGGTTTATCACCTCTGTTTAAGGTTGATGCTCGGACTCCCCCCCCGCACCCACACCCGAGTCCTGCTAGACTTGTCTGGCCTCCGACCCCTGGACGTGGTCATCCGCGGGCTGGCAGTGAACTTCTTCTCACGTGCGCAGGCCAGTCCTAACGCGATCGTACGGGGCATCGGCGATTACGACCCCCCAGCACTTATCCACAGACGCATCAGAGACGGTGTGGTGGGCCCCCCCGCTGGATACGGATGACCCGGGAGGTAGTCTGTGGCGATTGGGAGCGAGCGCCCCTGGCCACGGCCTGAGGCCGGCTTCGTCAGGATGCGGCTCCGGGGCTCTGTGAGACCTCCCGGCTGGCGCTAAGTCCAGCCCGCGTGCGTGTGTATGTGTCTGTGTGCGCGTTTTTCATCATCTGTACGTGTAATGTGTTCGTCGCCAACCCCACTATTTCTCATTGTGGGTCATTCAGTTTTAAGCTAACAGACTCTGACATTATTACGGTCAGTGCACAGCACAACTATTATCAGTTACCATTTCTGATGGCTTTATTATTATATATTCACCTGCTTCACTCACTACATGTTTGGTTATGTCTATGTTTTCCAACTATGTCCCTCTCTCTCACTTCAGGTACATCAGTGTATATTTTAAGGTCCCCGTCGACCATATAATGGCGACAGGACGGGTTTTTGTTAATTTTCCCGTCGGCATAAACAATAACATTTCCATAATCAGCCCGCAAGGGCGTCAAGGCTCTTTCAAGTTTAATGGTTTATTTAACTCAGTGTCGGTTAACATTCGAGAGCCCCTTCGGGGCTGGAGTTCGTTTATTTTATCTAGGTTATTCAATGTTTATACATGTTAAATGTCTGCGTATTGTTACAAAATAAATAATCCTATCAAACAAACAAACAATAAATTAAGGATACAGGGAAAGAACGTGTTCAATCCAAAACTGCCGATTTTCCTTTTTCCACTCCTTTTGATAGGTTTAATGAGTAGTTTAATGCCATATATTTATCAAGGTAAAGAACTCGTTCAGTCCTTAGAAATTAGGAAAACAAAAATTGGCATACAGGGATAGAACATGTCATGTCCACCCAAAACTGGGAGAAAATATGTTCAGTCCAGAACCCAATATTGTTTTGTTGAGTTTGACACCCCGCTTTTCAGAGATGACACCTGTTGTCTGCTAAAGATCACGCACGTCAGCATGTCTTGAGAAACATCGAGTTGAGTCACGGTGCTTTGGTTTCCCTTAAAACACAGATGCGTACTATTTGAGTGCAGATGTGTGTGTGTACTGTGGTTTATCTTAAGCCTAGGGCTAGCTTGATTTAGATTGTGTTATTCGGGTGAAACATTTTGTTTTTATTGTTATTTTACATTAGTTATTGAACCCATATTTATTTCATAAACCTAATGTCAATTTCCTTTTGAAAGTGCTGTATCAATAATGTCTGATACTTGGCAGTCATCTGACGATGAAAGTAGTTCACCGCGATTGGGAGTTTTTAAAGAGAAAAAAAAGTTCTGTAGATTGAACGAGGTTAAGAAGAAAATGAAATTACGATCGCATGAGCTGGATCCGGATTGTTATTGCAAAAAAAAAAAAAGTGAATGAGAATGTGCCTTTAGAAAACAGAATAGAGATAATTCATAAATATAATTTGATGAAATCTAACGATGAACAAAATTTACATCTTTGTAGTTTGATTTAAATTATCGAACTACAGCGAAGGCGACCAAGAAATTATGAAGATGAAGCTAAATTTAGTTATGCAAATTCTGATTACTGTGTTCGCACGATAATCGATAGTGACACAAAAGACATACCAGTATGTAAAAAAAGCGTTACTGTCAATTCATGAAATAGGAAGGGGTACGTTGCAGTATATATCAAACAAAATGACCGAAACTGGGGAAGCTCCTAAATACATGATGGGAAAGCATGGTTGTCAACACAAACTACCCGAGACAACATTAAGCGCAATCAAAACCAACATTTCATCTTTAAAGGGCAGGAGCAGTCATTATGGCCTGCATGATTCTTCCAAGACTTATTTATCAGAGAAACTAAATATCAAAAAGTTGTATATATTCTGTAAGAAAGCTAATCCTGAAATGCAAACAAGCTATGAAAATAACAGGTCATTGTCTAACAAGTATTTCAAAATATCGTTTGGGTATCCACGGAATGTCACTTACTGCTTGTGTGATGTTTATTATGCAAAGAAAAAATAATCTGGAATCACAGTTGTCTAGTGAAAATGATTCTATTGAAAAAGATTTTATACAAAATTAATAATAATTAGCACCGCGTCTTACTACCCGTTCGGGTTATACGCTTTAAGTACTAATTACTTTAATGGATTAGGAATTGGGAAGGTTGAATTAGAGGAAGTGAACCCGCATTTGCGTGGAGGGAGAGTGGAAAATCATTTAGGAAAAACCACCCCCAGTTCACCCGACCGAGATTCGAACCTCGATCTCTCCGTCCTCAGCAGTCGAGCTCAACACGACAAGCGCGTTAGCCAACTACGCCACTGAGGCGGGTTTTTATACAAAAAGAGTTACCGTGTGTGCCAACAGGAAACAAATAACATCTATTGAAGGCCGACACATTTTATAAAAGGAAACGAGAGGCCAGGCGTGAAAGTCAAAAAACAAAGGCAAGAGAGGCCATTTGTATTGATTTTGGGAAAAACCTACTGTGCCCAATTATCCCTACAAATGATGTATCCTATAAGAGGCACCTTTTCCTTTATGTGTTTAATATTCACGTTTTATCAAATGGTGAAAGCGTGTTTGATATATATGATGAAACGAAGGAGAAAAAAAGGTAGTGATGATGTTTGTTCCCTCGTCCATTACTCTGTGTGCAATATTTTGAGTCTGGATGTTGAGGAACTTCAAATTTTCTACGATTCCTGTGCCAGGTAAAATAAGAATGTTACCATGTTTCGTTTCCTACATTATTTAGTGACCGAACAATAGAGGTTCAAGTCAGTGAAAGTAACGTTTCACATTCGTGGTCACTCTTACCTCAAGTGTGCCAAAAAATTTGGGAGTTGTTGTGAATCAAAGGGTTCGGGAAAAACTCCTTAAGGACTGGGCAGAGGTTTTTAGAACTGCAAGAGAAAAACCTACACGGTTTTAAGTAGTTGAAGTTGATAAAGAATGTTTCAGGAGTTGGGCAAAGCACTTGGACACTATTTACAAATCCAAACTTCCGTTTAAATCAAGACCTATTAAAGAACTGGAAGTCTCAAACACTCCTCATTGACCTACAACGGCGATTGGTTACATAGTCCACTCAAAGACAAGAAGAAGATAGCACAAAGACAACAACCGGAGGATGGTTAGTTCACCTTACCACAAATATCATTATTTTGAATTTTAATCACATGTTCTGATAATTTTCTTTTCTTTAATATCATTATTTTTTGACAAGTTTACTTTTATTTGGTTGGCTAACGCGCTTGTCGTGTTGAGCTCGACTGCTGAGAACGGTGAGATCAAGGTTATAATCACGGTCGGGTGATCTGGGGGTGGTATTTCCCTAAATGGTTTTCCACTCTCCCTCCACGCAAATGCGGGTTCACTTCCTCTAATTCCACCTTCCCAATTCCCAATCCATTAAAGTAATTAGTACTTAAAAGCATATAACCCGAACGGATAGTAAGACGCAGTGCTAAATATTATTATTACTTTTATTTGGAAACAATTTTACAATTTACGTGTACATGGTTAGATGGAAATAAATATTTATTATAAATAATTATAATTAGACATATTCTTTATTTTACTGGGAAAGGAGATGTTCAGTCCTGGCCTTAACATGTTTTTTCCCTGTCAAACATGTAGTTAACACAGATTATTAAACATATAAAAAATATATATTTTTATATATAATGCACAAAGAGTTGTAAACACTAGTGCTCAAGATTAGTAAAAATATTGTTAAAATTTGAAAATCCTTAGTGGTATTCAATCTTCTATCCTTTAATTTGCTCTTCTATAAAATTATAAAAATATTACTCAACATGTTCTTTCCCTGTACCCTTTAAATAATATAATATATGTGTACTGTTTTAATATCTTGGCATCGCAGGCTTGCAACTAGATAGCTCTACTAGTCACCTGACATGACAGAACTTCCTTTAAGAGTGAAGTAACCAAATACAACTGGTCAAATAAACTTGAGTGAGTTTTTGAAATAGTTTGAGCTTTAAATGTGAGTGTGAATGAGAGTGTGATTTTTCTACTGATATATTTTTTTTAGATTCTAAATTTGATTAAATTTGTTAATATTTACAACGATTGTAATATGGTTTGTATCTATTTTCTAATGAAGTAGAAGAAAGGGCTGACACTGTAATGATATGGAATTATACATCTCAATAATTTATTATTCACATCTTTATTCAAAATTACGATATTTTAAATAAGAGCGGGTAGTAAGATTTATTTGTGTTAAGTTGTTAAGTTGCAAGGTATGGCGACATCCTGCTACGTCTCTGTTTAAAAAAGACAACGCAGTTTTGTGGACAGAAACGCACCTGGATGATCACACCTTTTTTCTTTTAGGAAGCTTCTAGAAGGAAATGTCGCTTGATATACCCCTTCAGAGTACGCATCTCTTCACTTTCCTTCCTGACGAGGAGCCGTGTAGGTGGAGTCTAATGACATCTTAATCTGTGTTCTTAATCTCCCGTGTCGGGAATTATCATGCATATAACGTAATAGTCGGGCTTTAATTAAACTCTACTACGTGTGAAATATCTAGAAAAAAACCCACCCCAACTGTTTATCTACTTAAAATAAAAATAACTATAAAACACTAGAACTTTTAATTTATAAAATAAGACATCATCCCTTTTTTAATCATTATAATACAGAACAGCAAACTTGGACCCAATTCAATCGTTATATCAAATGTCACCCTAATGGTGGCGTACAGACATTAATATATCAGGCCAGCTCTTTTAAACGTTATAACACCTTAACTTTGCTAAAATAATAAATACATTTTTGTTGTTGTTTCTTTTGTCTAGATATTTAAAATTTTTGCAGCCTTTCTTTAGATCCTGCCTGGAACCAAACTAGTTTTTTTTAAGGTTTGGTCTTTTATTGTTATTTGTTTAATTTTTTGTACTGTTTATTGTTTCCATATTTTATCAGAGCTATACCATGCTATCTTAACCTTTCTCTTTTCTATTTACAATATTATTTCAATTATTGTTTTTTAATAATTTCTGCTACTAATTTTTCCTCAGTTTGCCATTAATTTCCCCTCTAAAACTTTTTTAAGTTTAAAATAATTTCATTTTAATAAATTTTGTATGTTCTGTATTGTATATCTCAATTGACAAATTATGTTCCATCACATCTTTTTGACCACTTAATGAGAAGCAAAGATAATTGTGGAACGTTACGTTAGTAAACATCTTGGGATTTCTTATTATTAATATTAATAATAACAATAATAATAATAAAACATTTTTTTACGTCACACAGTAAGTCTCTAATCCCTCAGCCAAAGAAAATGGCGGGAATATTTTCCAAACTACAATTGGGGAAGAAAGAATCTGTAACGATTTAACTATAAAACCATTTACAAAACATTGTTTAAATTAATATTATAAAAAATATGGTAAAATTATAATGATTTTTAGGCAATAGATTTGAGCTAATCTTCAAAATTATGCTGGAGAGTGAAATGAGGGAATATGCTTCAAGGCGAAAGTGTTTTAGAGCTACTTGTAGCGAAATACTTGATATCGTTGATGTGCACGCCGAATGGAACCATATCTTATTGTGATCACGTGATATATATATATATATATATCACGGAAGTGGACGTAGCCATGTACAATATTCATAGTAAGAAATATTTCACTTTGTCATCTACTTTTTTTTGTACATTAATATTTTTATTTTTTGAACACACTTTTCACTGTCCTGGATGAAAAAAAAAAGGAAAAAAGAGAGATGTAGTGAAGACAAACCCTTTCCCCCCGTACCCCCTTTTCTCTATAAGGAACAAAACATGGACAGAAAATACATTATTTAGATACCCGGGTGAAAAACGAGAAACCCAAGCTTTAAACGTTGACAGCTCCC
This sequence comes from Timema douglasi, assembly GCA_901482245.1. Taxonomy (NCBI): domain Eukaryota; kingdom Metazoa; phylum Arthropoda; class Insecta; order Phasmatodea; family Timematidae; genus Timema; species Timema douglasi. The sequence goes on from CABEEJ010004964.1 coordinate 40,942, forward strand.
ACAAAGATAGAAACGGAACAATATAAAGGAACGAAAGGAGAGAGAGAAAGAGAGAGAAAATGATGGATTGTGAAAGTGATGAATGTAAAGTAGAACTCTGAGGGTGTGAGGATTGAATTATAGAACGAGATTATAAAATCTTATGTATACAAATAAAACAAATTCACACTTAATTATTATTATTATCACCACGTCTTACTACCCGTTCGGGTTATACGCACTTACGCTAATGTGTAATGGTGGGGTGATTGTGAGATAGAAATGGAGGACCTACAGTTTAACGTGGAATCCGAACCACGGTGGAAGCATGGCATTCCCCACATTCACAAGATGTTTTGTCAGAGGTGAAGGAAGGGTTTGGTAATCAGAAAAAGCTGTTCCGGGACCGAGGATTGAACCCCGGCTGCCAGCACAATAGTCTGACACCTTACCCCTAGACCACCAGGTCACCGACCACACTTAATTAAATGGTGCACAAAGAAGTCTTATATCTAAAGAACAATTTATTTAGCACATGATGGGAGAGTGAAAAACTATTTTGAATAAAACCACCCTCAGTAGATCCGAACCCCGATCTTCCCGTCATTGGCAGTCTAGGCCACTGCGAGAGACCACGCGGCCACCGAAGCGGGTGTAATCAAATCGAATGAAAATGTTTAGACTACTCTTTTACACTTTCTTCTTTTCAAAATAAGGCGACACAACACATATGAGCTGGCTGTATCATAGCACGGACGGATTGAAATGAGTTGGGGATTTATGAGCCACATGTATGTTTGGTGTCTTGATATGCCCCGCTTGGAAAATATTTTAGCGCCGTTTCATAATTGGTGATTTATAAGCTATTTTGCTAAGCGTGTTGAATTTTAAATTGACACACCTTATCACTCTAACCCTATCAAACCTATATGCCAATGTGTAAAATAGTAAGAGAGGGTAGAAAATGAGCAGTTCATCTTATGAGGTCTCTTGTTTACCTGTTGATAACACTTCCCTTCTTCCATTGACTAGTTTACACACTCACTCTAGACTACTAATATTTGAGTCAGGACAGCATTAACATACATTTCGAAATTAGCTTTTTTTTGTGTTTCATATTATAGATAGACATATGCTACCACGGTTTTTTTTAATCTACATCCTGGCAGGAAGATTTATACAAACCATTTTCATGAATATACTATATACCCTAAGTTGTAGACGATTCCAAAGCTAATTTATTAATAGGCTATAATATATATACACGTTGATATCCAAGACATATTTTTGTGACGATGTTGGACTAATTCTAGAATTACTCAAGCATTAAAGTTTTTCGTTTACATGTTATATATTTAAAACCCGCTGAATAAAATGTAAGATATTTGATTAGTGTGGTTAATCCTATCTCTACTTGCCGCTACTTCACAGGTAAGCAACGTCCTTAGTACTTTTAACAACGACGTTATTTTCCGCATCTGTAACCACCTTGTGGTGGCGTCACTCTCGGAGCATAATACATTTCTGGTAATGGAGGGGGTCAGGGTTTGAATCCTGGGAGAGTGTACTGAAAGTTTTATTTTACTAAATAATTTCCCACTTTCACACAAATGCAAGTACATTTCCTCTAAATTCCACCGTTCACATCACTATTCCATCAGCGTAGCTAAAATGCGGGTATCCCAGATGTTTAGTAAAAAAGGTGCCAAAAAGTACATCGACAAAACAAGATTTCAGCTGAGTTTTTATGTTGAATGTATAGGAATATAAATAAAAATATGTTCCAGCCTAATGAAGCAAACTGATGATATTTAATTAGTAACGAATTTGGTCAACCAGGGTCGCTAGTGTCTTCCAGCTCTACAATATGTTTCACCGAAGGTCAATAAGCTTCATCTGGTCTCTTTATCTCCACTCCCAGCCAAGGTGTGGCTTTGAAATAAATAATTATTATTATTAGCACCGCGTCTTACTACCCGTTCGGGTTGTACGCACTTACGCTAATGTGTAATGGTAGGGTGGTTGTGAGATGAAATGGAGGACCCACAGTTTAACGTGGAATCCGAACCACGGTGGAGGCCTGGTATTCCCCACATTCACAAGATGTCTTGTCAGAGGTGAAGGAAGGGTTTGGTAATCAGATAAATCTGTGCCGGGACCGAGGATTGAACCCCGGCCGCCAGTACAGGAGTCTGACACCTTACCCCTAGACCACCAGGTCACCTACCTTTGAAATAAAGAACGAAAATAATATATTCCAACTCCTCTTTTAACTTAATCATAACATATACTAACGCTTTCTAGTGGTGAGATATGGAATTAATTTTTATATTCAAGAATAACTTATTTATATTTTTATTTTATATTATGTTCCTTGAGTGAATACATATAATAGATACACATACATATACATCCAAGGAATATATATTTTCTAGAGGTCCTCCCACTCCATTTATCCGCCCACTAGAACAAACCAAGAAGAACGACCTCCTGTAAAACATGTTATTCTGTTATCTGTGTGTAGAGATTCAACAACCCCCTCTTTGCTCCCCCGTACCCCTTCCTCACGCCAAGAGACACACTCACATACTCGATACATTTTTATGATATCATTTTGTGTTTCTTTTCGATCTCTTTCTACTTAAAAAACAAAACAAATATATTCCTAGGACTATTGTTTATTTTCATACTTTCTTCATCCTTTATTTTATTGCATTTTTACGCGTCATAGTATTCTATGAGGTGGTTTGGATTGAAATAATTTAAGATAGATATGGGTGACCTACTTTTTTTTTTAAGGGTAAGAGCCCACAGGCAGCGACACGTATGCGCGACAAAAAAGTGACTCATGTATCTTTAGCACGGTAAAAAAATGGTGATAATCTGCCATGAGCCATTAATATTGGGGGGG